>BLSH010373257.1:1496457-1516007 GCA_018402905.1 Glandirana rugosa | reverse complement strand
GACACAATCGATCGTGAAGGGTAAACGTCTCTATTAGGTAGGTGGAGTCCGGTCCTGGAGGTGTAGGTCGTAGAAGTGGAGGTTCTCTGGTCGGTGGGCCTGTCGACGACGTTGTTAGACAAACGTATTTGTTTCTTAAAGACGTGTTTGACGGTCTTTGGCAGAGTCCCTTCGAGTAGAAGTACGAGCAGCAGGAGTAACCCCTGAGCTGGACTGACATCAAGCAGCAGCATTGGTTGAACCGCAGACCGTGAAACCTCTAAACAAGAGAAGTGTCTACTTAGGACCAAAAGTGTATTGGGCAGTCTAAGGTTGACATCAGCAAACCGCTCACCTACACAACGCCATACACACTGTCTGCCATCTGCCCTGTACAGTGAAAACCAGGATTCATCTGTGAAGAGAACAAATCTCCAAAGTGCCAGACGCCAAGTTGGTTACGACGACGAACTACAGTCAGGTCGAGTCCCCAATGAGGACGACGAGCATGAAGATGAGCTTCCCTGAGACGGTTTCTGGCAGTTTGTGCAGAAATTCTTTGTTTATGCAAACAGATTGTTGCAGCAGCTGTCCGGGTGGCTGGTCTCTTGGAGGTGAAGATGCTGGATGTGGAGGTCCTGGCCTGAGGTGGATGGATTATCTCTGCAAATGGGAAGTGCTAGCTAACACAGATTTAGACAGATTTGTGAACAATATTTGAGAGAAAAAGGCTTTTGTGTACATAGAAAAAGTCATAGATCTTTGAGTTAAGATCATGATAAGTAGGGGCAAACACAAAAGTTTTGCATTTATAATTTTGCTCAGTGTAGATCAATCACCAGGTAAAAGTAGATAAAAGAAAGACTAACAAAGAAAACGAATGCATACATCACATCTACGAATTGGTAAGCAGCAATGTAATAAATGTTTGCTTGGGTTTAAAACTGTTTTAGCCCAGGTTCAGATTGATGTGATCTCAGACATTGCATGTGATTCGCACCCGCAGTGTGGGTGCCGATCACATGCTGTCTCTGAGCTATGCGAGTTCAGCCATACACTTGTACGGATGGGCTTCAGATGCCCTCACCTAAAATGGAAAAGTCCAGCAGTGAGAGAAACGAGTGAGTAAGAAATACATGTAATTACTCGTCGGTTTGAAAGTAAGGAAACAAAAGGCTACATCTATTTAGCATTAAAAGAGTGCATGCCAAAAAAAAAAAAATTCTGGGTGGAAGTCCGCTTTAACTGACAATTGCGCGGTCGTGTGACGTTGTACCCAAATCAAATTGAAGTCCTTTTTTCCCACAAATAGAGCTTTCTTTTGGTGGTATTTGATCACTTCTGATCACAAAAAAAGAGCGACAATTTTGAAAAAAAAATCTATATTTTTACTCTTAGCTATAATAAATATCCAAAAAAAAATGTCTTCATCAGGTTAGGCTGATATATATTCTTCTACATATTTATGGTAAAAAAATCCCAATAAGTGTATATTGATTGGTTTGCACAAAACTAGCGTCTATAAAATAGGGGGGTAGATTTATGGTGTTTTATTATTATTATTTTTTTTACTAGTAATGGCGGCAATCAGTGATTTTTAGCGGAACTGCAACATTGCGGCAGACAGATTGGACACTTTTGACACTTTTTTGAGTATAAATGTCACTGGCGGGGAAGGGGTTAACACTACTGGTGATCAAGGGGTTAACTGTGTTCTCTGCTAGGTGTTTCTAAATGTATGGGGGCTGGGCTGACTTGAGGAGGAGAGAGATCGCTGTTCCCATTTACTGGGAACAGACAATCTCACTCAACTCCCCTGAGAGAATGGGGATCTGCTTTGTTTACACTTGCAGATCCCATTCCGTGTATCTCTGGAGCGATCATGGGTGGCCATTGGACATTGAGTCCGCCCCACTCACTAATTGGCTCCCCTGCTCAGCAGCGAGCGTGCCCGCCCACAGTGGCTCATTCCCGCGCCAACGTACAATGATGGCGATTCCTGGGAACAAGCCACTTTGCGTAGCAAAACGACAGCGGGCCACCGTTAATTAGTTAAGTGTATGCATAACATAGACTTATCCTAGTTGCTTTCCTTTCATTTGTAAATTATACAACTGAAGATGGGGAACAGGGTGGTGTTCATTAGTCCTAACATACTTACTTCTTAGGGAGACAATACTGCTTTTCCATAGATACATTACTGTACAGAGAGTGAGTATTGTCATCCTAGGGCAGGAAGTATTACAGGCAGCAGAATCACCAGGCATAAACAAAGAATAAAAAACACTTATAAAAGTAAAACTAATGAAGCCACCAAATCTAAGGACTGGTAAGCTGCAATATTTAAAATGCTTGTTCTTGGGTTTAGACACATTTTAAAGCGGTAGTAAACTGCATTATTAAATGAAAAAAAAAGGCACAGGTCAGTTTAAGTCATAATGTGCTAGTATGCATGGCATACTAGCACATTATGACAGAGTTACCTGAAAACAAAGCCCTCCAGTGGCGCGCTGTGACCGCTGAAGGTGCTTCCATCTTCACCGAGTCCTCCTTCTAGGTTTGTGGGCTTCGGCGACATGAATGGGCGAGCCGGCGATGACGTCACTCCCACGCATGTGCCGGGAGTAGCTGTTTACAGCACGGCTCTGAAGGAAAGGCACACATATGCCATTCCTTCAGAGCGCATGCACCGATGACATCACTGGTTGCATCTAAAGTAAATATCTCCTAAACGGTGCATGTTTAGGAGATATTCTTATATTCTACTATTCCTATAGGTTTTCTTTATTATAGGCCCACCAATGGCAAAAAGACAGACAGACCTTGGGTCTGTCAATCTTCTTTTTTATTATTTTATTGGCTCTGTTGTCCAAGGGATAGAAGATTGGATGTGCAGGATACTCAAAATCGGCAACAAAAATTCTCTTTGCTCAGTAGTATTTTTAAAGTGTTTCCAAAGGTATTTTTTAAATTAAAATAATAAACATTATACCCACTTGCTCTGTGCAATGGTTTTGCACAGAGTGGCCCTGAACCTCCTCTTCTGGCGATCTTGGCTGCTCCTCTTCTTTGTGTGCCCCCATAGCAAACCGCTGATCATTCCTCAGCAGTGTCTATGGACCGTGGCTCCAAAGCCCTGCCCCCCTGCTGCCTTCTCACTTCATTTGATTGACAGCAGCAGGAACAAATGGCTGCTGTTGCTGCCCAAGTCCCTGTATGAAAAGGAAGAGAGGGGAGAAGAGATGCAACCATGCACAACCTTGGATCTCTTCTTTCCTCTCTCCCCCTTCACACAGGGAAGGGGATGGACAGAAGTCTATAAAACATTTTTTACCTTAAGGCAGGGAACGCATTAAGACAAAAAATGTTTTGGCTTTAGAAACACTTTAAGTATCTTTAACCCCGCTCACAGGCTAGTTGTAGACCTTCAAGTCCTGACTGCCAATTTGTAGTTCTGGACCTTAAAGCTAAGACCCGCAATTAACTAAGCAGGATCTCCCTTCCCCAGGTAGCAAGCCTGAGTAGCATGAACTGGAACTTTCTGGAGCTGTACCCTTCCCAGACAGCAGATCTGAGAAGCCAGGACTAGGCTCATATACTATCCCAGGCTGGGAGGCAAAAACTGGAACCTGCACACAAACACACCCTCTTCAGGCTTCGGAGGAAAGGACCATTCTAGAAGGTTTCTTCAAATATGTATTCCCTTCCCCAGGTAAATCGCTCAGTGATTGGCAAAGAAAGAATAAATATTCTTAATCCTTTAACCTCCCTGGCGGTATTCCCGAGTGTGGCTCGGGGTGGAATTTCAGTACCATTAGCGGTAACCCCGAGCCACACTCGGGATTGCATTGCTGGATCCAGGCAGTGTTACTCACCTTGTCCCATGGATCCAGCGATGTCCTCCCGCGGTGTCAGCGTGTCTGTCCTCTGCCTGATGTCTCTGTGTGCCGGGCTCCGTTCCCTGCGTCGCACGGGGACAGAGACCGGCGGGAAATTCAAATAGTGAAACACACAGCACACATACAGTACACTGTAATCCTATAGATTACATTACGGTATGAAATCATTCCACATCCCCTTTGTCCCTAGTGGTTTGCCCAGTGCCCTGCATGCACTTTTATATTATATATGTCATTCTTTCTGCCTGGAAACTTGAGAATGTCCATGGCAACCAAAAAGTGTCCCTTTACGTCAAAAGTGTTTTTTTATCAGCTAGAAAACAGCGATAGTAAATAAGAATCATTTGCAGAATTGAGTGACACTGATTTGTGGGGAAATTTATCATCAGACACTGAAAGTGACGACAGCGACAATTCTGCAACTGAGCAAATTTCAGCATTTTTGGTTTGATTACATTATTGAATACATTTTATTACTATTACGTTATTATTTCTGATAATTATTTATAGTTATTTATTATATTATAATTTATGATTTCATGTTTCAAACTTTATCATACCCGGGATGTCTATTAGACTCTTGTTTGGACAGATTTAAGTGAGTTATTCCTAAGAATTACAGGCCTACAATATAAAATGCAAAATTTCCATGCAAAATAATTGTACCGCTTTCAGCACCAAAAATCTGACATAATCATACCGCCAGGGAGGTTAAATTGTATCTTACCATTCTAAGTACTAGAGAAAACTGCCCAAAAGCAGGCAGTGTTCCCAATGTCCTGGGCTTAGGAGAAACCCAAGAAATTTAAATAACAAATACATATACAGGCAGTCCCCTGGTTACAAACAAGATAGGGACTGCTCTTAAGTTGAATGTGTTTGTAAGTCGGAACACGTACATTTTTAAGTGTAGCTCCAGCCAAAAAAAAAAACGTTTTTTTAGATAGCATAGGGAAGGTAACACCCCTGTAAGGTTTGTTTTGCTGTCTGTGCTTCTGTTTAGAAGATTTTACCTCACTTTCTGCCCCCCAGGGAAAATAGAATTTTGAAAATTTGGGGGTTGTTGTGGAAACAAGGATTGGTGATAAAGTTCCAGTGGAGACACATTTTTCCCATAATAACTCTTACAGGAGGGAGTTCCCTTCCTAGGGGTAGATCTCCTCTCACTTCCTGTTGTCTTCCTCCGCTTGTAGGAGTCGTTTGTAAGTTGGATGTTCATAACTAGGGGACCGCCTGTATTTAACTGCTGCAACGCATAGGTACGACACCTCACCGTTTACTGTTCATTATGTGCAGCATTCAGTAGGACAGAATCCCATTGAAATACAATAGACCAGCAAGAAAAGTCGAGAGAAAACTGAGATACTTTGTAAATGCTTCTGCTTTGCTTACCATCTGAAAATTCTCTGCTCAAGTAAAATAATATCATACAGGTGGTATTTTATTTCCTATCCCCCTTTTCTCATTTCTCTCTCAGCAAAGCAATCAGAGATTAAATTTTATATCCTACACAATATATTTTATTATGCAGAGCTGCCATCTCAGACATATGCTGTGTGTGTATTTATTTAGTTTGTTAGAGAGACATATGAAATCAATCACAGCCAGGTTAGGAAAGCATGCAGTTTTTATACTGGTTATATGCTGTTAGGGAGTAATTGGTTTTCTCTTTTCTATCTCTAACAATTTAGAAGAATGGTCTGGCAGCCTCCAGACAATCTCCTAAATGGAGCTAATAAATTAAGTCACATTTTTAGCTTGCAGCAGTCTAACAGCAGTTTCTTCAGCTTTATCTTACATGTAGTGATGCTGTGTGGCAAATGCAGGCCATGCCAAAAGAAAATATTGAACCACACACAGTTTTTCCGAGGGGTCTTTACTCTGCCCTAGCATGCGATCCTCTTATACAATATAAATAAAAACTTACTAGCGCTGGAAAGAAGTTTAAGCGGGTGCAGTAAAAGGAAATGGCTACCAAATTTATGGGAAGTCTCCAATGTACAAAAGGTGGAATATGTGGACTTTGCTCTTTTCTTTTTAATGTGAAGGATAAAAGAAAATACATGATTCAGCCTGCGGGTTTTACAAAGCTTGATATAAAAAGGTCTTAGATCTATTTACATTTACTAGAATGGTAGAAAGAAACTACATTACTTACAAGAACAAGATTAATGTTAGTTTTATGAAGACATCTATTTCTTTGCTAGTCAACAGTGGCAGCCCGTCCATAAAGGGTGCCGCCCCCTAACCTATGCTCCAGGGCCCCCTAAATTACATGCAGGGCGCCGGACGCATGGATTCCAATAGGTTTTTTTTTTTAGAAGTACATGATTAGAGCCTGAGTCTCTAATTGGCTTTAAAAAAAGGGTGGGCTCAGGGAGCAGAATACTGCTCCCTGAGCCCACCAAGTTGTGTGACAATAGCAAATTAATATTCGCTATTGTCTTCCTGATTCTCCTCCCGGCCAATCAGGAAGTGGGTCCTGAGACCTGTCACCCAATTGGCCTGAGTGGAGAAGCGATCTTATTAGCCACCTAGGAGGAGGGGGTGGAGACGCACAATGGAAGTCGGCGTGATGCTGAGAAGGAGGAGATGCAGGGGAAGCCACCGCCCAGAAGAAGCACTGCCCGCGACCTAGATGGGGTAAGTGCGGGTCTGGTGACTGACCGATCAGGGGGTACGGATGCATTGTTTGCCGCCCCCCCCCAAAAAAAATATGCCACCAGCCTCCACTGCTAGTCAATGTCTCCTCTTTTAATGCCTGTCCGCAATCATTGAAATATATTAAAGTTAGCTGCATGTTAAAACTAAAGTAAAATCTTAATTGCATAGTTGCATTTTTCTAGATTTGAGAAGTAAGTATGCATATCTCATACATGAAGTACTGCTGTGAAAGGTGACAATCACTGTAGTAGTCGCTGCTACTACAGTGATCACTGTGATCTGCTGGGTTGTGTGCGTACTGGCTACCCTTCATTACAAGGGGTCACTCATTTGCTCGAGCACCATTCACAAAATGGGTTTTATTTTTTAAGGAATGCACAGCTTTTTCTGACTGGATGAGGTGGACAGGAGCGATGACACAATCTCCACTTTGTATATTCAAAGAATAGACTTAAATTCATTGAAAAAATAAAAGGTGTTCTATGAACATCTGAGTACCACATGCCGAGTGAGCAACTCCCTGTGGTCACTATTCAGAAAGGAAGCCACTTATTACAGGACCTAGAAGATAGTGGTGATCACTGTAGTAGCGAACAACTATTTTAGAATTCTTAGCATTGTAAATGAAAATGACCACTAAATTTGCCCAGAGATGAGCTTTAAAGCAACATTTCTCAACCAGAATTTTGTGGAACCATAGGATTCCTTTTTGTGTTAGAGGTTACATGATTATTGACAACTATCAGATTGCATACGTTCATCGCCAATGTCACACTGCAAGATACTGATCTACTGATTACATGGGACCAATTGAGTCTCATACATAGCAGGTAAGTATTCACTGATCCATTGATGGTCATAGCTGTCTGTGAGAGCGCATTATTGCCACTGACACCCAATTCTAGCCATTTTTCTCCCCAACCACCATGTTAAGAGCCACATAGTCGGTCAACCTGATTTACATTCTTTGTAGCAGGAAATGATTATCATCAGTAGGTGCGGGGCAGAGGTCATTGACTCTCTGTCCGGCTGCCAGCGCTTCAGCTGGGTGGTCTTTACCATTCCGCCCTCTGTTTTCTGTGAGAGCGCATTATTGTCACTGACATCCAATTCCAGACAGTTTTCTTACCAACCACCATGTTAAGAGGCACCACACTAACCATTAATGTTGGGGGGGGGGGTTTCTTCACAAACTTGCAATACAAGTTGGCACTGCTCCACTGATCTCTAAAGTAATAGGCATTCTACCTGCTAATCATAAATGTAAGGAAGCACTTTTCCAAAGACCTCCAGTATGATAACCTCCAATGTAACGCAATGTTAATGTTAAGTGTTAAGGCAATGCATAGTAACCTGTGCAATGCTGTGTGTGCATTGTGATTCCATTCATTTTGAATGACACCCTAACTCCCTGTTATAGCAGCTGACAAAACACCCACACTGTGCTCTTATGGAGTGTTTGGTTGCAGGAGCAGATGCCCAGGAGCTGACAGCAGTCAGTTCCAGTCTCAAAGCCCGCCAGAGTTGCTGTCACTCAGCATGCAGTTTGCTTTGCTGCAGGCCTGATTAGAGGTCTGGAGCACAGTGGGATAAACACTAAGCGCTGACAGGCCACTTGTTGTGCACCAAGAGACTACTTGCATATGGGCTATAACCATGTTTTGATATAGATATTTTTTAACTGGCTCTATTATACACTTGTTATATACCCAAATAATAACGTATACATATACAGTAAGTGATTGCTTTAGTGATAAGTTAACTAACAAAGTAAACTATTTACATAAGTATTACTACACAGACCTCTGTCAAATGTAGGGTGACCAGATGTCCCCGGTTTCCGGGGATGGTCCCCGGACCAAGTCTGTCCCCAGTTTTATCCCTGGATTGGATTTGAACAAGGGCCCGGGCAGCTTCAAAGACAATCAGTGCAGAATTTAAAAAAAACTGAATTACACACCCCCTGCTCTGGCGCTCCTACTAGCTTAGTGGGGAAGGGGTGTATTTTTTCCATTGTCGGTGCCCCTTTCTGATGATCATGTGCTGGTCAGAGCGGAGGGACTATTTCTTCATTTTTGGGTGCATGCCCATTCGGCTCCCGCTCACATGTTCTTCTGGCTTGGCTCAAGTCCCAGCCGGCCACCTGCCTGCCTATCTCCTTGCCTTCCCCGGCCGAGTGATCTTCCTCCGCTCCCCACCCAGTACTAGCTGGGGCCTGGAGAGTGAGATTTGAGAGGCTGTGAGGCAGGCGGCGGCGGCGGCGACAGGCAGAGAGAGGCAGCTGAGCTCAGCTGACAGTGTCCAGCAGCAGGAACAGAGGGGAAGCAGATCCGATCATGGGGCTGCCAGTGGCTTCAAGGCTTCAACACAGGTGTGCTTTGGGGTGTCTGTGAATAGACTACATTGCACTGTGTCTGTCTCTCCAGCATGAGGGATGGTATCATAATTCACAGGCAGCATGCACTCTATCATGGTTCTAGCTGGCAGTGCACTGTCGCAGTGTGTCACATAACACGGCTGCACTTATTGGTCATAAGTTAACAAAATCAGCACCCAACAGCCATGTTATGTGACACACTGTGACAGAGCCAGCCACAGCCATGATAGAGTACCTGCTGCCTGTGTGTTATCATAATGCTGATGATCTTAACCAGTTGCTGACTGCCCCATAGCAAATTTACTGCTACAGGGCAGGATCATGTATATATAAGTGATCCTGCATTTCTGGGTATCATAGCTGATCAGCGGGTCCAACAGACTCATGTCCAACGGTGCCCATCAATCATTCTGTAGACAGGCAAAACGGCGGTCTGCCTATGTAAACAAGGCAGATCGCTGTTCTGTCGGTATGGACATTAATCCTTAATTACTACAAAGCAGGGACAGGGATCTATGCCTTCCATTAGTAAAAGCATCCCCCCCACAGAAAGAAAACACTTGCTAAGCACACAGTTAACCCTTTGATTGCCCCTAGAAGTTAAGCCCTTCCTAGCCAGTGTCATTAATGCAGTAACAGTGTATAATGTTTGCACTGATCACTGTATTAGTGTCACTGGTTCCCACAAAGTGTCACTTAGTGTCCGATTTGTCCACCGCAATATCGCAGTACCACTATAAGTCGCTCATTACTAGTAAAAAAAAAATACGTCCCCGGATTTCATTTAAAAAAACTGGACACCTTAGTCAAATGACTCACAGCAGCAAGAAGCAGGGAGTCCGTTTGCCTTGACATTCTGTGGACTATATTTAGAAGCAGCCTGGCAGCTACACAGCAAAATCTGCCTATCCACCATGACTTTCTGAGTCTGGGAGTGGGGATGGGCTTGCCTGGGGAACTTAGAGCTTGTAGAGGCTTGCCCAAGGTTGAAAGATGCCTGGGGAACCTAGAGCTTGTAGAGGCTTGCCCGAGGTTGAAAGATGTTCTGCAAGTTGCCTATTGCCAGCATTACTGATCAGAAGCAGGAGCAGAAGCCCAGGAGATAATCATTTCAGCTCTTAGGCCTAATAATAAGGCTTGTTGGATTTGCTTTCACTTAGCATGCAGCCTTCTGTGCAGTGGACTGTTTTCTGAGTGCTGGCGGGCTGCATGTGGCCCCAAGGACAATTGCTGGGCATCAAGGTTCTAAATACGACACATACCTTATTCTTTAATTTATTGTTATATCTTCAACTTTAGTAGGGGTGTTCTGAGACCTAAGAATTATTTTAAGGATTCCTTTGCTTTGCTTTGCCAGGGTTTGTATTTTATGGACCCGCTCACAGTGGCAGCTCTCATTGACCGAATCATGTTTAGAACTGAACTAAACTGATAATTCTATACAATTTTTTGAGCAGTGAGCAGAAGTCATTCTATCTATATCCATTACAAAAAGATCATACCAAGAATATGAAGGCATTTAGTTTCTTAAATGTTATATTTCTTGTGTTTCTTACTTTGTACATGAAATGATACATATTTCACCATTTTCTTTGATAATATTTAGAAAGAAGATCCTAGTATTTTATGTAAATCACTTTGTTCTTTGCACGGCGTCAGCCAAAGGTGGGTACCACATGTCGTTTCTAGGAGACAATAGCATCAAACGGCTTTAAAAAATAGCTCATACCAGATAATATACTTGAAAGCTTCTCATGCATCAAAGACATAAATCATTTATGGACATATTCTCAGAATGATAACTGCAAGTTACATTTGTTAAAATTATTGATAATAAATACTGTTATAGAGTCATTCTAAGCAAAACATAATTGCTAAATGGTAAAATAGTCTACATAAAGTATACCATTTACTTCTATATGTCCCATGAAGTGCATCATAGTATAGCTGAGCTGATTAATTATATAGCATGTTTTAGAATTAAGAAAAAAAAACAAAGAAAAAAACTATGAATGTTAAAAATTACTATTGGTATTAAAAGTCTGAATTATTGAGTTCATATGCTCTTTATACACTCTTTCCTCAGATGACTCAGCAAAGGAGTCATACTCTGAAATGTATTGCCTAGCAACCCCCATGCCACCCCACAACCTGGAAAGACCTCTATTCTGGCTCCCGCACAGCATCCATGCTGAGAACTATCAACATGTGTTATATCCCTTTCAGCACCAACGGCCACAGCAAGCAGATGCTTTTGCACTTGGAGCTTGTGGACTCTATTACTGGACCCAACAAATTGTAAGTGACTGATATAAATGTACAATGTATATGTAAAGCGCTGCATAAATTTATGGTGCTATATAAGTACCTGAAATAAATAATAAATAAAATAAATAAGTGACTAGCAATACTGGCTTTGATATTTATTATGTAATCTTCGCTAATTGTTCTTCTAATTAACTAACTGCACCCAGGTATTGCATATTTTGTTATCTGTGTTATCTATCTCCTTGGTCATCCCCTATACCACAGGCTACAGAATCATTAATCTCCTACATTAACCTCTTCATTACCATTCATTACTTCAAACCATTGCTCTTTATACACAGGAAAACACTGACCATCTGAATGTAACAATTGGTCTAAAGGAGCTTAGGCAGGAGCCTCAGAATGGTTTAGCCACTTCAGTTCTCATACCTTTTTAGCCCTAAAAGACCAGAGCAATTTTTATATTTTAATCATAGGCATTAAACTTAGAATTTCTTAAGTTAAAGGAGTAAGAAATATATTTTTCTGATAAATAAGACTTTCTTTTAACAATATTTTTAAAAATGATTTTATTTTCATGGGAATCTATACACAAAACATACAATTGTTTTCTAATCTGACCAACTTAATTTTTCTTTGTTTTTTATTTAGGACTACTTAAGGTTAATAAGAGTCTACATAGGTGCTGAAAGGGGGTACCCTTGCCTTGGGTCAGATAGACTGATAGCCCTGCCTGGGTTGGTCCCGTCTCAGCGGGCCCGGAGATCGATCTGATTAACCAGACACAGACATGCAATGCTGTTGCTCAGAGTGATCTGATTTGTGCTTTATTCTCTACAGTTTATATAGTTACTTTGTGCTGGTCAGGAATACATAACAAACAGAACAAAATACATAACAAAAATAATAGACAAAACAAATGACGAAAATGGAACTTGGCTAGCAGATACATAATCGTCATTTTGGGGAAATCACATGATTTACAGGAAATCGAAACTCAAAACTTGCTTAGCTGGTGGGAAATGTGTGTGAGAGCATTTATACAGAATTTAACTACTTTGAAATGGCTGCTGGATACAAAATGGGGACTGAATAAGTATAGCATATTACTTCAGGTGCAATTCCTTACAAATACAACTTTTTGTTTGTTAGTTATCAGGTTTACTATTACTGAGATTATGTGCAAATCAATGAAAACTAGTTTGATCTGAACAAGTTAAAAATGCAAAGCAAAGTGAACCCTGCAAACAGATTTTTGTTTTAGAGTATGTTTATAAAGGAGCCACTTGTAGTGCTCTTACAACACAGACCAAAACCAGCTAAAAATTACAGCTAAAGCAGGGTATACAAGCTGAGCTTTTTGTTTGTTGTTTTGTTTGTTTGTTCAACCACTTCCTCATCCAATTCACAAATCAGCCCTTGTGGCTTTTCCATCATGACCATGCAACAGAAGTCAGTCATTAGACCGGCTTCTATGGAACAGACAGTGGTACAAACGTACTGCAAAATCGGCCGATTGCTACTGAACCGTCCAACTTTCGGTACATGTACACCCAGCTTAAATCCTGGTCTGTTGCAGAAATGCCGAGAGCATTCCTGTATAAGCAAGCTTGATGTTTTATTTACGCTGAAACAGAAGTTTAGACAGTGGCTTTTATATAAACTAAACCTGAAATACAGACCCCAATATAAGAATAAACAATTTGAAATGCGTGTTTACACAGAAACTCTTCTACAACAGAATGGAACTTAGCTGTCATTTTAACAGCCGAATCCTAGCAATTTCAGGCTCCCTTTGCAGGGTGGCACCTATAGGTAGGAGCCTTGCATGCCTCATGATAAATTTGGCCCTGCTCATTAAGCAATCTCCACTGAAATTATTAATCTATGCTACCCTATTCTAGGTATTTGGATGTTTCATTTGTAACAACTCTCCTTCAATTTAAATGCATGCATCAAGAATTCTATTAATCTTATCTATTAAACATCTTATTCTCATATATTCTACATTCTACACATTTTTCCATTTGTTTTACAAAAGGCCCTCCAGCAAAGATTTACAAGGATTGATGATTTATTTGTAGTTTGGGGCCCAGCTCTTCCTCATCAAACACATGCTCCAACGCCCGCTCAGGGAATGATGTTGCAACTTGGACGTCCATTCAACTCCCTATATCTTTTCTGTTTTTGCAAGTCCATTCTCCCAATACTGGTATATGTTTGAATATTGTGTATATGTATACAATCTTTATGGACAACATATTTGTGAATTTGTTTACCTATATGTATTTTGTCAATTAGAATTACTTTTGCCAATTAGAATCACTTTCCCTCCCCTCCTGAGAAAGCGGATAATTCCCCAAAATATGTTGAAGACTGACTAGGCAGTCGGAGCTCCCCCCAGTTTCACTTACATCTTAATTTTGGGATTATGGCTTACACTATATAAATATTTGTTTATGCTTATTGGAGGTTCTTCCTGCCATGATGGTTGAGCACATCTTTTTAAATCATACGTGTGTCAAGTTTTAGATACAAAATTGTTTATGTAATAAAGCTTTTTAATTTATTTTGATGCTTGAACTATATGGGTTGCCAATAAAGTCCATGTTTTTTCACATTTATTCACACTTAGGTTCCTATAGGTATGTGGCATCACTTTACCAGTCTCTGATCTCGGCATTAGCCCAATATATTCTATAATATTCATCCAGCATAGTCAGCTCAGTATGATTTGAACTCAAAGCAGTCAGTGCGGCTTATCAGGAGGGACGTTTGAATTGTAGCTTTGGGATCCTACACTAGATTCCCATTAGGGTCACTCTCTGCTTAGAGTTTATGCAGTCTACCTGTGATTAAAATGGTTGCATGTGGATACTCTGGTTACCTCCAACAACCACTAGAAGTCCATAACAAAATACGGTCACAGCATTACATGTATCTAGAGTGCTGTACAATGCTAATAAGGCTAGTAAAGGTACAAAAGCACAGCACCTGTTTAATGCATTCTTTTGTAAAGCACTTTTGCTGATTTGAATGAAATTTTACATGAGGCTGCTGTTTTTAACAATATTGCAATCCGCACACATGTTATTTGAAATGTTTGTTCTTTGAATTCCCTTATAATACCAAGATGTGTCAGATTTTGGTACAAATACTTTGCAAACTTTCACAGTTTCTTAGAAAGCTGTCAAAATATAACATCCACTAATGAAGATCATCTCATTATCATATCATTTTCTTTTATCCTTTTTGTATAATTGATTCCTTTAACTTTTGGCCTAAAAGAAGATGCACAAGGGGATTTACCTAAATGAAGCCAAATTAAATGCTGTGAAATTGTATGCTTCAGACCAGGGTATTAAATTTTGAAGTAGTAATATGAAAATGTATTTTGACATGCATGAAGAAAAAAACCAAAATACCCGATTCCTTTTGTAAAGCTCTTTCTCTAATAGCAAGTATTTCCAATGACTTCCCCTGATTAAACAAGAAACCATAAAACAAAGAAAGAACAGAAAAAGAAGAATTAAATAATGCTGAAAAAAAATCTGTTTTGCCATACTTTGCTTAAATGTGAAAACAGCATTTGGAGGGTCTTTATCCTTTTGATCCCTCACTATAACCCAGCTGGTTTGTTAGTACCCTTGACCCTTTAGCTGTGTCTCAACACACAACTAGAAAGGTAACTATCAAAAATGTACTGCATGTACCTGCTCTTGAAAGTTACCTTTTGCTAGTCAAAAAACAATGTGGTAATATTCAAATATGGTAGCTGCATCATCATAAGAGGAAATATACATCTATTTGAGTTAAATGGTCATCTCTGCCAAACAGGAAAGAAGGTTAAACTAATTCCATACCTGACATTTGTGTCTTGGGTACAGAAATCCTGAAGAAATAATGAAGCTCAGGATGAGCATGTCAGTGGCATAAAAATTGATCCATGCAGTCAAATAATGAAAGGTTGTATAAAAGAAAGAAGAATGACTAGGAAATGTATTCTGCAAACAAAGCAACATCAAAGCTCAGGTGAACCTATTTCAGAAGGTTTATGTGATCTGTCTGATAAAAAATACAAACTCCTGAAAAGAAAAGGCATTTTATTTAAGGTACATCATGCTTTCCCTGCTAAGCTGAAGTTCCGGAGAAGATGTAGCTTTAGAGAAATGTGAACAATGACATTAACTAAGTAACAGTCAGTAGAATTGTGTTTCTAAAGACATAAAATGCCATAAGGAACTCCTTCTGAGCAGGAACACAAGCAATACTACAGGAAAGTGACACTGAAATATAAAACTGACATAAGTATCTCATTTTAAAAAGAAGTTTGAATCACTTACAACTTCCATCAGGACATCCCGGTCCCACATTTGTCCAAGAAAGGGGGATTCAAGCTGATAATAAACAGATGACACCTTTCAACCACCTACAGGCTTGGAAACCTATTAAGTTATCTCAAGGCTAACATACACAAATGTAGTGGGGGTACTTTTGTGCTTTTTCACCACTACACCTCCTTCATGACTTAAAGGTACAAAATGTGATTGTGCATCTATAATATAAAACAGATAAAATAATAATCAACACTATCACAGAGCCACTCTCCAAACTCAAACTTGAAGAGCTCAGAACAAAGATGGGACCTACATGAGAAAGAGTTATTGGGTGTGAATATTTTTTTTAGAAAGGTATAAATACAATAGCAAGCATAGTGTGTTCAAATAATTCTGTCTTTAGGTGGGAGTGTTCAGTTAGTGTTTTTCTATAAAGCTTTAAAGGAAAAGTATAGCCAAAGCTCTTTTGGCCATACTACTCCTGTGGGTCACAGGAGTGCATTTCGTTCTGCACTCCCGTGACCCAAATTCAGCTAAAGCTGAAGCCTGCATTTGACTGACATCACAGAGCAAGTCCAGGCTCTGCAGGGATCCTGACAGTAATGTCGGGATCTGCCCAGATGCCTGACTGACAGATAGCTCAGCCTCTCAATCCACCACTAAGATACTTATTCAGCAACTCCCATCCACCCCACAGCCCAGCACTCCAGTGAGCACTGGAGGGGCAGAACAGAGAGCCGGTGACTGAAAGTCATCAGATCTCTGCTCATTGAAGACTGAGAACGGAGTCTTTGATCTTTGATCGCTTAGTTCTTGGTGTGGAGACGGTGGGGGACAGATGCAGCATTGGATCGTAAATGCATCTACATAGGTAATTATGAATGTTGATTTTTTTTAGAAACCCACACTTCTCTTTTAACACAAGTCTCGGCTTTCTTAGGTGGTAGTTTGGTGTTATATGACTTGCTGTTTAGTGTGATAATAGAAAACTTCATCAGGTGCATCTGTAGCACTTATCTACCTGACTGATAGTAATCAAAGAAGCCCTGCCTGTACCTCCACCATTACTGCATTTTGTTTTAAAGTCACATTTTCAGGGTCATCAGTGATGCATAATATTTTAAAATCCATAATAACATTTTAAATAGATGGTAAAAAACGCACAAGACATCAATGCACTTAGGTCTCTTGCATGTGTAAATATTTTAAACCTTCCTATGGGAAAATACTGTACTTGTGCTGGAGTAAATGTAGGAACATGGAAATTTACTAAGCGCTTCATGAGTTTATTAAGTACAGCATTCTAGCTTGTTATAAAATTAAAATGCTGCCATTAAATAATTCATCTTCCTGCAGCCTATCTTATTATTTAGGTATATTTTAGTCCAGTGGATTGCATACAAGCTATTAAATTCTACATGGCCAGTTCACCCTGGTAATGCTCACATATATCTGACTTGCAATGAACTTGCAGTCAGGCATGGTGGTGAAAAACCAGACTCAGCCACTTCTTAAAAATGAAATTTGTACAAATCAGCAAACAAAATTGCTGATGTATGAAGCACACTAGCCAATTATGACTTGTGGATCAAAAGAGCAATTTGACATTCGATAAAATGCTTAACAAGGTGTCAGTGGAAACTGTAAATGAGAGCACATAGAGAAAATAATGTGATGATCACCTGTATTATTCTGGTTAAAGACTTTCACAAAGTGTAAAACCTGTAACATCTTTGTTACGTATGCAGGCTTTTATGGCTCTGCAAATGCAGGAATCAAACAATATCTCATTGTAACACTAGCATATTCATTCTGCAGCTACAAGCTTGGTTGGTGAATGCTCATGTCCACTCACACAGTTGTCATTTATTTTTCTAAGACACCCCCTGCAATGAGTGTTATCATTCAATTTCCACATGGCGAGGATTACTGAAACTCATTTTGAGTGCGTATCCACGTTCTGCTTACTAAGGTAACCATTATTGATTTGCATAATTATGTTTTTCAGTAGCTGACATCTCTGTAGATCCTGGACATTCAATATTATGTGCATATTAAAAATGGTTTCAGAAAAAACAAGTATTTTAATCCTGTGACAGCTTTTTGCATGGGGTATTGTTTTATTTTAAATTAACACATGAGTGTGGTAAGCTAATCTCTGTATATAAAGCACATATATTTATTAGACACAGCTCTGTGCAGGTAAAGCATGTACCTGAACTTTTTGCATGAATTACAGCAACTTCCCACTAAACACATAATGTTAAGACTGTTAATATACAATGTATATATATACAGTCAGGTCCATAAATATTGGGACATCGACACATCTCTAATCTTTTTGGCTCAATACACCACCACAATGGATTTGAAATGAAACAAACAAGATGTGTTTTAACTGCAGACTTTCAGCTTTAATTTGAGGGTATTTACATCCAAATCAGGTGAATGGTGTAAGAATTACAACATTTTGTATATGCGCCTCACACTTTTTAAGAGACCAAAAGGAATGGGACAGATTAACAATCATAAATCAAACTTTCACTTTTTAATACTTGGTTGCAAATCCTTTGCAGTCAATTACAGCCTGAAGTCTGGAATGCATAGACATCACCAGATGCTGGGTTTCATCCCTGGTGATGCTCTGCCAGGCCTCTACTGCAACTGTCTTCAGTTCCTGCTTGTTCTTGGGGCATTTTCCCTTCAGTTTTGTCTTCAGCAAGTGAAATGCATGCTCAATTGGATTCAGGTCAGGTGATTGACTTGGCCATTCCATAACATTCCACTTCTTTCCCTTAAAAAACTCTTTGGTTGCTTTCGCAGTATGCTTCGGGTCATTGTCCATCTGCACTGTGAAGCGCCGTCCAATGAGTTTTGAAGAATTCAGCTGAATATGAGCAGATAATATTGCCTGAAACTCTTCAGAATTCATCCTGCTGCTTTTGTCAGCAGTCATATCATCAATAAATACAAGAGAACCAGTTCTATTGGCAGCCATACATGCCCACGCCATGACACTACCACCACCATGCTACACTGATGAGGTGGTATGCTTTGGATCATGAGCAGTCCCTTCCCTCTCCATACTCTTCTCTTCCCATCACTCTGGTACAAGTTGATCTTGGTCTCATCTGTCCATAGGATGTTGTTCCAGAACTGTGAAGGCTTTTTTAGATGTTGTTTGGCAAACTCTAATCTGGCCTTCCTGTTTTTGAGGCTCACCAATGGTTTACATCTTGTGACGAACCCTCTGTATTCACTTTGGTGAAGTCTTCTCTTGATTGTTGACTTTGACACACGTGCACCTACCTCCTGGAGAGTGTTCTTGATCTGGCCAACTGTTGTGAAGGGTGTTTTCTTCAACAGGGAAATAATTATTCGGTCATCCACCACAGTTGTTTTCCGTGGTCTTCCGGGTCTTTTGGTGTTGCTGAGCTCACCGGTGCATTCTTTCTTTTTAAGAATCTTTCAAACAGTTGATTTGGCCACACCTAATGTTTTTGCTATCTCTCTGATGGGTTTGTTTTGTTTTTTCAGCCTCATTATTGCTTGCTTCACTGATAGTGACAGCTCTTTGGATCTCATATTGAGAGTTGACAGCAACAGATTCCAAATGCAAATAGCACACTTGAAATGAACTCTGGACCTTTTTATCTGCTCCTTGTAAATGGGATAATGAGGGAATAACACACACCTGGCCATGGAACAGCTGAGCAGCCAATTGTCCCATTACTTTTGGTCCCTTAAAAAGTGGGAGGCACATATACAAACTGTTGTAATTCCTACTCCATTCACCTGATTTGGATGTAAATACTCTCAAATTAAAGCTGAAAGTCTGCAGTTAAAGCACATCTTGTTCGTTTCATTTCAAATCCATTGTGGTGGTGTATAGAGCCAAAAAGATTAGAATTGTGTAGATGTCCCAATATTTATGGACCTGACTATATATATATATATACATATATATATATATATATATATATATATATATATATATATATATACACAATATCTCACAAAATCGAG
>BLSH010373257.1:1475247-1486486 GCA_018402905.1 Glandirana rugosa | reverse complement strand
CACGACTTAAATTACTCTCTTCACCGAATTTAAAGTGTCTTTGAAAATCGTCCGAAGTTGCCCGTAACCTTCTAAAGTTCGAATGATTTTAGGACTATTTCCGAACAAATTTCGATGTCGGTATTGAAACCAAATGAACTCAGACCAAAGTCATGATCTAACCGTGAATTATCGTGGACTTCTCAAAGTTCTTTTGAAAAATAATATATGAAATTTTTGGGAAATATTTGACTACAGGGAGACGTCATGTTTCTACAGTGAGGATTTCGACGTCATTCTCCTCAGAATGCAATATGAGAGACATTTCATTATATTGTTTATACAAAGTTGTGAGAAAATATGTGTAATGCCCTAAATTCCTAGGGGTTCACATATTTGTTATATTACTTTACAGAGAGTATAACGTAAGACTCCTCTTACTGCAGCTTTAGGAGTGACATCTTTGTACTGCAGAGGGACATCAGTTTATAAAGGGTTTTTAAAGTATATAATAAAAAGTTTTCTTGAAACTCTTCAGGTGCTATTAAGTGCCAATCTAGTACTGAAACCAGACTCAAGTAAACCAAAGTTATGGCTGTAGCTTTAAACAAGCCTTTATCAGGATTTTAGTAAGCTTGAAATCTTCCAATGCCCGTTGAAGCCTGCTAAAAGTTTCTGTGAAATTTAAGCCACTTCTCTCATTAAATTCAGCACTCCCACACTGAAGGGTGTCATTAAGGCTTCATGAAAGCTGTTTGCCATTTTTACTTTGTAAATGTTGAATCTTCATACTAGCATTTATAAGCTAAGATTAAGCTATATGGCACTTACATCAAGACACAGATCAACGTTTTACTTTGCAGTAAATGCTGACATGTTGCTTACCCACATCCATGCCCTACAATGAGGGCATTTGTTCTGTTTGTTATTTCTTCAACCACTTTGAGACCAGAACATTTTTTTTCTTTTTTTGCACATGTTAAAATCTGAAATTTTGGCTAGAAAATTACCTAATACCCCCAAACAATTTTATATTTTCTAAAACCAGAGACCCTGTAGAATAAAGGCAGTATATGTGTGCTGATCTCCCTTGAATCTCATCACTGACACATGGTATTCTAATCCTGGGCCCACAGAAGGGGCAGCAAAGCCTTGGACACATACAGTGACAATGGCCAGCACCTTCTCAGGCCCCTACAAGTGATCAGGTGGCTCTAAAGCCATCTGGATCACTTGTACATAAAAGCCCCTCTGCCAGCTGAAAACAAGAGTACCAAGATCATGGCTGCTGCTGCAGTTGTGATCTTGTAACAGTAGGGATGAGCTGAGTGTTCTGTACCTATGTAACTTCAGACTGAGCATTCACTGTTCAGATGCTCGTCTGACCGTTTAGGGCATTCCGCATGATAGTAGATCACAACAGTGAGGTTTATTGTTGATAGATGTAAAGTTATGCACATGGCAGCTAAGAATATGCATGCTTCATACATACTAGAGGGAGTACAACTGGGGGAATCAATGGTGGAGAAGGATCTGTGTGTTCTGGTACATCACAAGCTTAATAATAGCATACAATGCCAAGCTGCGGTTTCAAAAGCAAGAAAAACTCCTTTCTTGTATTAAGAGAGGCATGGACAGCAGAGCGAGAGATATAATATTACCCCTGTACAATCATTAAAAAGACCTCGTCTGGAATGTGCAGTTCAGTTTTGGGCACCAGTTCACAAAAAGGATATCGGGGAACAGGAGAAAGTGCAGAGAAGGGCAACTAAACTGATAAGAGGCATGGAGGGTTCAGCTATGATAAAAGATTAGAGGAACTGAATTTATTCTCTCTTGAGTAGTGGAGATTGAGGGGGGATATGATCAACATGTACATATACATAAGTGGTCCATATAGTGAACTTGGTGTTGAGTTATTCACTTTAAGGTCATCACAGAGGACAAGGGGACACTTTTTTATGTCTGGAGAAAAAGACATTTAATCTCCAAATATGCAAAGGTTTCTTCACAGTAAGAGCTGTGAAAATGTGGAATCGACTCCCTCGAGAGCTGGTTCTGTCCAGCTCAGTAGATTGATTTAAAAATCAAAAGCCTGGATTCCAAAATGCACATTATATAACTGGATACTAATATGTATAACAACTAATGGGGTAGGGCTTTATCATATAAACATATTCAAAACTGATACAATAGTGTATGAGAATGAATTGTAAACACTTCTGTGCAAAATTCACAAGTGCATATACCAACTATACCAACTATAGAATAAAAATGCAATTGCTTCAAAAATAATATATACACATTAAATCAAATTCAAAATCAATGTGGAAATTCAGCAATCCCATATAACTTTTCTTCAATTATGTGCAAAGTCCACATGTGCAAATAGCAAACATGAAATAAGGATGTAAGTGCAGAAATGCTTCAAGATGAAAAATATATTAAATAAGTCCAGTGCAAAATCAGTATGTGTTCTTCATAAATAATCTGCATGTAACAAGTAAACAGATAACTCCTCATGATGTAGTATAAAATCATCAGGGTTTATTTAAAAAAAGGTAGACTTACAGTTAAAAACACCAATGCACAGGGTACATATATAACATCAGTGTGGGGTCACATAACAGAAGAACGCTGGAAAAGCAGAACTTCTGGATTCGGCTGTTTCCGGAAGTGACGTCACCCGGCTCCCTCCGACACGTTGCGTCACACACACGTGACTCCGACACGTAGCATACTGTTCATCAAATTAATTTTATTTACATACTATTATTGTTAGAAAACGCTAACAAATCTATGGTATATTCTTAACATAAAAAATATTTTAACATAAAAGATTTAAAAAACTCCATAGATAATGAATAATATCCAAGAGGCATATAGATCAGAGTGCCTTGCATAGACTGTCTTAGTTTAATTCTAGGCATATAGGCATCATAATAATCACACAATTTCACAATCTAGTGTGTTTTTCCAATATAAATCCTCTAGATATATAGACTATATGTATTTAATGTATTTATATTGAAATCAATAGACGGATGAAATAAATTAAAATAGCCATAAAGATAAATAAAACAAAAATGAATATAAATAAAAGTAAAAATAAAAAATTCAAAGCATAAGGAATAAAAATAAAATTAATATAAAAGTAAAAATACAAATAAAAATAAAGATGAAAATACAAATAAAAATAAATAAAATAAAAAATAGAGATGAATCCACAGAGGGAGGGAGATTGTGTCTGAGGTATTAAATCCAGATTGTGTCTAGAGTATTAAATCCATATATATGATTCTGTTTGCGATTGTATACAACATGGGAAGAAAAAGGAGTATGAATGGGGGTTCCAATTAATAATCTGAAATACAACAGTTTAAATCAAATTCTATGTTGTGCCCTAGGGGAGTAAAAGTTTGCATCTCATAAATCCAATATTACTTCCCCTCAAATGTGGCTTATATTTTTCTATGCCCCAGAAACATAGGGAGAAGGGATCTTTTCCATGGTGTTCAGCATAATGTTTTGAAATGCTATGTTTTGGGTATCCTTGGATATGTTCTCTTCCATAGCGGTCTTTTAGTTCTTCCTACAGTATATATTGCAGATTACATGAACATTCCAGAACATATACAACTCCCTCTGTTTTACGTGAAATAAATATTTACTCCCATAGCCCACAATATAGAATTTGATTTAAACTTTTTATTAATTGGATCCCTCATTCATACTCCTTTTTCTTCCCATTTTGCTTACAATCCCAACCAAAATCATATACATGGATTCAATACTCCAGACACTATCTGGAATTAATACTTCAGACACAATCTCCCTCCTTCTGTGGATTCATCTCTATTTTTTATTTTATTTATTTTTATTTGTATTTTCATCTTTTATATTCATTTTATTTTTATTCTTTATGTTTTTATTTTTTTATTTTTATTTATATTCATTTTTGTTTTATTTATCTTTATGGTTATTTTCATTTATTTTATCCGTCTTTTGATTTCAATATAAATATATTAAATACATATACTCTATATATCTACAGGATTTATATTTAAAAAAAACACATTAAATTGTGAAATTGTGTGATTATTATGGTACCTATATGCCTAGGATTAAACTAAGACAGTCTATGCAAGGCACTTTGATTAGATCTATATGCCGCTAGGATATTATTCCATTACCAATGGAGTCTTTTAAATCTTTTGTTAAATATTTTTTGTGTTAAGTATATATCATAGATTTGTTAGTGCTTTCTAACAATAATAATATGTATACAAGATTAATTCGATGAACAGTATGCTACGTGATTATAAGATTGTTGGTTTAGCGGTTCCTATGGATACCTCTTGTGTATATATGCCGGCTATCATCACCCAGCCACCGAACCCTTGATAAAGTCACGTGTGTGTGATGCAATGCATCGTGAGGAGCCGGGTGACGTCACTTCCGGATATGGCTGGATCCGGAAGTTCTGCTTTTCCTTCATTCTTCTGTTATGTGACCCCACACTGATGTTATATATGTACCCGTGCATTGGTGTTTTTAACTGTAAGTCTACTTTTTTTAATAAACCCTGATGTCTTTATACTACACCATGAGGAGTTATCTGTTTACTTGTTACATGTATGCAGACTATTTATGAAAAACAGTGGTTGCAGATTCCCTTTGGCAGTTCAATGCACATTATTAATTTAAGTGAGGTGAGCGGCCATTACACATGGTGGTGGATTGTGGTTTCTGTCTTGAAACACATCACATAGTTGTAATTGTTGACACTGGAACTCATCTTTTGGAGCACATGTCACTTTATTGGAGAAAGACTGCACATAATTGTTATATATGTTTTGCATATGCTGATTTTGCACTGGACTTATTTAATATATTTTTCATCTTGAAGCATTTTGCACTTTATACATCCTTATGTCATATTTGCTATTTGCACATGTGGACTTTGCACACAATTGAAGAAAAGTTACATGGGATTGCTGAGTTTGCACATGTTGATTTTGTATTGGATTTAATGTGTATATATTATTTTTCATGCACTTGCATTTTTATTCTATAGTTGGTATATGCACATGTGAATTTTGCACAGATATATATATATAGCGCTGCCCCATTAGTTGTTATACATATTAGTCTATTGTGAGTGCCTGTGATGCCATAGGAGGCTAGCAGCTGTATCACATTAATTATTGTTGTTTTCTTATAAAAACACATTTGATAGCGCAAACCCCATACTTAATATTGATAACTGGATACTAGCAATTATAGGTAACGCTGATCCAGGGAATATCCAATTGCCTCTCTGGGGATCAGGAAGGAATTTTTTCCCCTGCTGGAGCAAATTGGATCATGCTTTGCTGGATTTTTTTGCCTTCCTCTGGATCAACTGTGGGTATAGAAGTGTGTATATGGGAATGTATGATTTTTTCCCCTGTTATTGGTTGAACTAGATGGACAGCTTCCTGCTGTCAATGGTTGCTAAGGAATTCCTAGCTATATAAGGAAATAAGCCAGATGACATCAGTGGTTGCTAAAAGTGTGGCGGGTACAGACACCTGGTGCATCCTCAGCAACCACTGATGTCAGGCAGACCCATTTGCTCACATGCCCCGGAATCCCTGGCCACTAAAGCACCAGAGCAGGGATGGAGGAGGTGACATCATTGCCTAATGATGGTCATATGGCCATATTTTGGCAATAACATTGACCATGAACTACTCATTGCTATACTGCTTCTCTTTTCACTGTCCATGCAAAGGCTGGGGTGGGTCCAGGATGACCTGGGCTCATAAGAAGTGCATTGAGGCTGGCAATTCCAATGGCAAAAAAATATAGATATAGAATGTTTGGACTGAAGGGGATTAGCAGCAAAAGCTGTTTTTTTATTATTTAACCTGTACATGAGCTATTAATTTATCTTATTTAGTTATTTTTCTGCCCAAAGTCTGCTTTGCGCTATGTTTCATTGATTGTTTAATTCTCTCTGTACTTTATAAAATAATTAAAATGTATTTCATTTTCAGCAGTTCTGGATTTTGTCAATGATGTGTTTAGTAAGTAGATTGTCCTACTGCTGTTTGCATTCAACTCATTGACTCCCAAGAGTCACTCTGCAGTCTTTGAATGAAAAGATTTTGACAATTTGACTGAGAGACATCATTACAAAATAAAATAATTGATGGGATAGAGTTTTATTTATCTTACTACCTAAGCATGAGTTTATATTCATCGTCATGGGATTTCTTTGTTAGTTAAACCAGTGACATGGAAGGTGTTTGTGTTTTCAAAAGAACCTGTCACTTTGCCCATTTCCTATAACAATTCTAAAATGCGTTTTTTTTATTTTGGAAAATTTGTGATTTTCCCCCACCATTTCTAATTGAAGGGGCCTCGCTGTTCTAGTACTATCACTTGCTTCCATTTGCTCAGTCTGATGCTATAATATCCTATGCCTTGTACATCTACACACTTAGGAACTTCAGTAGGGGGAGAGGTGGCAGGTGTGGATATGGAAGGGTGAATGGGAGCACAGATTTGGGTAATAGTATCATCCATACACACACTCTAAACTTTTATGAAAAGTTCCCAATTAGCAACGCATAAAGATAAAGTAATTATTATTATTTTTATTATTATACAGAATTATATCGCTATTCTCATTTTGGACTCTTTGGTATTCTTACATCACATAAATAAATAATACTCCAGCAAAAGACAGTGCATTTTGATTGGTCTATATGTAATGTACTTGGTATGTGCTTCCATGTACCTCCTGATGAAAGTCATGTCGCCATTATTGTTCTTGCTTTATTAAAAAATATTTTCTTTCTTATGTATTATTGAGATTTGAAATATCACCACACTCCGATTAAAGCCATTGCAGTGGAATATACTTTCAGTATAAAAGCTTTATGATATACAGTTAAATATACAATTGCATCCTAAATGACTGGGCAGAAGAAGATCAAAACTAATTAATCTGTAATCCCTATTAACTGTGTTACAGTCACTTGCTCTATAACTGGAGGTTATTAATAGCAGAATCGCAAAAATGTGATAGAAGGAATCACAGAAATTCTAATTCATTTGAGAATTGCATACATCAAGCCCATAGACTAACCACTTTTTGCAATTAAGTGGCATCATTTTTTTCATTTTGAAGGTAATTTAAAGTGTTTACACAAGAGAATGATGAAGAGCTTTTAGCAAAAACCATTATGATGCAAACACAGACATACATTTTTTTTTCAATTTTATTAGTGTCAGTGGAAATATCTAGTGCAGCCTCTGATGCTGCATTCTATTAGAGAAAATGGACAACAGTTGTGTCAAGAATGCAAAATGTAGAATTGCAGAATGAAAGATTATGTATGCAAAAACCATAATAGAAAGCAGTCTATTGCGGTCAGCCAAGTCAGCCATGACTTAACATATATGTAACCATAACTGCATGACATTTAGATTGTTATACGATTGCCAATTTTTAAACCATATTCTTGTTTTCACCTTTTTTTCATCCTTTCACATCTCTGGGCTGCTGAGACAAACTCTTTCCAGACACTTCCTGAGTAGAGATGAGTGAACTTCTAGAAGTCCGGGTTCTGCTGGTTCGGCCGAACTTCGGGACAAAGTCCGGGTTCGGGTCCGGACAGAACCCGAACTTTGTCCCGGACCCCGAACCCCATTGAAATCAATGGGGACACGGACTTTTAGGCACAAAAATGGCTGTAAAATAGTCCTGGAAGGTCCTAGAGGTCTGCAAAAGGAAGGAAATGGGGGTAAGGGTGGGACAAGTGACCTACAAAGAAATGGGGACAGGAAAATAACTTTAAATATTTTTAAAAAATAAAAACATAAAAAAAGCAAAAATGGAGATCATCTTCAAAATGGGTCTGAAAAGTATTAATTAATGGTAGAGGCCATAGAAATGTTCTAAAATCATCTTCAAACTGTGTCAAAAAAGTATAAATAAGCCGGGAGAACCCATATCACTGTTCTGCAAAATGCGTGTGTCACTTTAAATGAAACCGGTAATAAGTGCACATCTGTTCTGCAAACGTATTTAAAGTCTGTGTGTCACTTTAAATGAAAACGGGAATAAGTGCACATCTGTTCTGTAAACTTATTTAAAGTCTGTGTGTCACTTTAAATGAAACCGGGAATAAGTGCACATCTGTTCTGTAAACTTATTTAAAGTCTGTGTGTCACTTTAAATGAAAACAGGAATAAGTGCACATCTGTTCTATAAATTTATTTAAAGTCTGTGTGTCACTTTTAATGAAACCGTGAATAAGTGCACATCTGTTCTGCAAACAGAACATGTTCTTCACACATCTGTTTAGTCTGTGTCACTTTTATTATAGCCGCTAATAAGTCAACATCTGGTGAAGAACACATCTGTTTAGTCTGTGTCACTTTTATTATAGCCGCTAATAAGTCAACATCTGTTCTTCATACATCTGGAAATAGTTTAGAACACTTTACCTAAAACCGGGGAGGAACCATACACCTGTTCTTCAAACATCTGGAATCTGTGTGTGAAAGGGGTGTACTCACTTTTGTTGCTAGTGGTTTGGACATTAATGGTTGTGTGTTGAGTTATTTTGAGGGGACAGCAAATTTACACTGTTATACAAGCTGTATACGCACTACTTTACATTATAGCAAAGTGTTATTTATTCAGTGTTGTCACATGAAAATATAGAATAAAATATTTACAAAATTGTGAGAGGTGTACTCACTTTTGTGAGATACTGTATCTTATACTGATGTTTTACTTTACAGACATGTGCTATTTGCATTTACTCTTGAGGAAGTGAGTGTTGACTTACGGAACACGTCAAGTTATCAAGATGCGATCTTTCATCTACATATGTTTTGATATACTGTACTTATTATATATGAGTTGTTATAGAAATAATACAGTCAGGGTTATACTCAACTATTTGTACTTTGTGTGATGAGATTTTTATCTACCACATTTATCTGCGTATAACACGCACTTTTACTCCCTGAAAATCGGGCGAAAATCATGGTTGCGTGTTATATGCCAATTTCCTGGCTACCTCTGAGGGGAAGGAGGGGGTGAGTAGTGCAAGATTGTAGAGAGCCACATCTCCTATGTACCCAGTGCTCAGTGACTCACAGTCCCGCTTCCTGGCCCAGCATTGGACCAGTATTCTGTCTATCATAGGGTCAGGAGGTGGGACTGTGAGTTACTGAGTGCTAGGTACACAGGAAATTTGCGGGTCTCCAGCACTGAGCAGGCTGCAATGTTGGGCAATGCAGAGGCTGTATATAGAAACTGATCAGGCTGCAATATTGGGCAATGGAGAGGCTGCAGATAGGAACTGATCAGGCTGCAATTTTGGGCAACGGAGAGGCTGCAGATAGGCACTGATCAGGCTGCAATGTTGGGCAATTGAGAGTCTTCAGAGAGGAACTGAGCAGGCTGAAATGTTGGGCAATGCAGAGGCTGCAGATAGGAACTGATCAGGCTGCATTGATGGACAATGAAGAGGCTGCAGATGGACACTGATCAGACTGTATTGTTGGGCAATGGAGGGGCTTCAGATTGGCACTGAGCAGACTGCATTGATGGGCAATGGAGAGGCTGCAGATGGACACTGAGCAGGCTGCATTAATGGTCAATGGTGAGGCTGCAGATGGGCACTGATAAGGCTGCTTTGATGGGCTGGGACCCTTATTTTGCTTCAAAGTCCTTTATTTAAAATGTAAGGTTTTTCCTGAAACTTCCCTCCTCAAATTAAGGTGCATGTTATACACCTGTGAGTGCTATATGCCGATAAATACAGTGTTTATGAATAAACTGTGAACAACCTTTTTTACCATGTGCCTAATGGTTGTGCGTGCTACACCTCATATAAAGTCCCAGGGCATACTTGTGGTTCTATGGATAGAAAATAGGGGTGGAGGTGTATCACAGTAGGTGACCACACATATTTGTATTGCTGGGTTTACATATATTTCAATATGGCTAAGAATATACAGTATGGTTGTTTATGGAGGTGATAAGGATGACAAGTCCTAGATCTCAATAAAAAAACATATGTCATTTTTGGTGGCACCTGGCCACATCTTATTGCAAGTCCAAACTCATCCATTCTTTTTTGACAGCTGGTGTAAGCTAAAGGTGCAATCAGTATTAGATACATTGAAATTACAATTAACTTATAACAGAGATAATCATCTGTCATTCACTTCAGGTTAAAGACTATACGCTGCTCCATATATTGCCTTTTTAGTTTACTCTCAGAGCATGCAAATGGAACCTCATGTTTGCATTAGTGTACAAATGGATTTGTGCAAGGATATGTATGCACTCCATTTTGTAAATAACCTCCATTGTGCC
Source organism: Glandirana rugosa (assembly GCA_018402905.1). NCBI lineage: Eukaryota > Metazoa > Chordata > Amphibia > Anura > Ranidae > Glandirana > Glandirana rugosa. Next base: position 1,476,117 of record BLSH010373257.1, on the reverse strand, counting down.
TAAAACAAACAATATGAAGCTGTCGAAAGAAAATTGCCTATTTCATGTAACATTTGTAAAAATAGGATGTTCTGCTTCAGCAGGCAGACAGATATATGCCATTTTCAAGACTAATACAACACGACAAATAAAGGAAATATATAATGGTACTACATTTATTTTACATAAAAAAATTAAGTCGTAACCAATCATTACGTCATCCTTACTACTTTTACTTTTACTTTCTCAGAATTATTTCGTGTAAACTCGTGAACCCTCGGTACCAATCTAAATCGAAACTTAACAGTGACTACCCAAAGAGTTAGCAACAGTCATTAATACCAGAGGATATCTCGGTCTTTTGACGTTCGTTAAAAGGTGACGTCAAGGAGACAAGTCTAACAAAATTCTACTTTTCAACAGTTCTCTGTGTATATGTCTTCCATGTCGAAATACGAAAGGTTACGTTCTCACTTTTACCGTATATAGACAGACGGACGACTTCGTCTTGTAGGATAAAAATGTTTACAATGTACTTTATCCGTTAAAAGAAAGCTGTCGAAGTATAACAAACAAAATCCGTGTTACCTCCAATAAATGTTTTACCTCACGTATGTATAGGAACGTGTTTAGGTAAACATGTGATTACGTTTGTACTCCAAGGTAAACGTACGAGACTCTCATTTGATTTTTCCGTTATATACCTCGTCGCATATCAGAAATTGGACTTCACTTACTGTCTACTAATAGAGACAATATTCAATTAACATTAAAGTTACATAGATTATGACTAACGTGGAAATCGAATGTGGTCGACAGTTTTTTCTTACCTACTCAAACCTGAACGTTATTCTACACCGGTCCACGGTGGTTTTTACTGTATACAAAAAA
>BLSH010373257.1:1427300-1453781 GCA_018402905.1 Glandirana rugosa | reverse complement strand
GATATAGTGACACGATAGAGGGGAAAAACTGTACCGAGGAACTTAACGTCGTGTGAACTGACCGAACAATACCAAGAAAAGTAAGGAGGATGAATACACGGTGACATCTCTCACACGGTTTGCGACTATGGTTAAGATTAATTTCACAAACGTAATTTATTTTATCATTTACAATTCAGGTGACACTAAGTTATGGTCCTAATGACTTAATTTTAAGTGCCTCCATGTCAGTCAATGTAAAAGAAAGACGTCTCAGACTTAAAGTAAAAACAATTGAATCACAGTGGACTTAACATTTACTATTTTATTTAATGCAAACACTTTAATTAGAATTGGTATCAGCGTTTGGCACACTCTCTACAGTGGCACATAAGTAGGAGGAATGAAAAGAACCATAACAAGCCAGTCAAGTGTGCTGCAATTCAAGGAGCCATGTCAAAAAGGGGAGATAGCACAGTGATATAGAGATGAGCTCAACAGTGTGCTTCTTTCACTGCCATTCCCACAGGTACAGGGTTGGGATTGGGAAGGAATCTGTAAGTGAAAGTAAAACAGTGACCAGGTAAACAAAGCCCCCGGGCTCCAGGACCAAGACCGAGCTCTTTAAGATTTCATAAAACAAAAAGATTGTTAACAGACACAAATCCTGGAGTTCCCTTGACAGATATACACCATCCCCAACTCTACCAGCCAGTGCCTCACAATGCTGAGGTTTTGAATATTACATGATTTCTATCCTGATTACTACAATGTCATCATGAGCAGTATAGCAACAATATTACATCAGTGAGTGGCTGGCACTTTCTAGGTTCTAGATCAGTGATGGCGAACCTTGGCACCCCAGATGTTTTGGAACTACATTTCCCATGATGCTCATGCACTCTGCAGTGTAGTTGAGCATCATGGGAAATGTAGTTCCAAAACAGCTGGGGTACCAAGGTTTGGCATCACTGTTCTAGATCTTCCCGCATACAGTATGTTGGGATGAATTGAGCGTGAGTGACTAATAAAAAAATCTTTTGCTTTCAGATCAGAGGAACAATCTTGTTTATTTTTCTGTGACAATTTATCATTTCAAACAGCTTTCTGTTACTACTGATTTTTAACATTTATATTCCGCCATTATTCAATTATGTTATATTCTTGAATTAAGTATTAATTTAGTATTAAATATTGCACAACCTGATTATTCAATTTGATTTTTGAATATTGAACACTAGCAAGGAAGAGTATATTTTGTTTACTATCAAATAGTTATTTGACAGCTTAGTTCTCTGGAGAAATGTGCCTGTCACCAGCCGTTCATAACTGATCTGTCAGGAAGCATGCTGAGACTTTTAGATGAACTGTCTTCTAAGACATTTGCCACTAGCCATGAAAAGTACAATAAATTATGAGCACTCAGCCATGTAACACAATGCTGCAGTTTTCTTCATGTATATTTAGACATTACATAGAGATGTTCTCACCTCACAAAACGTGGTTTTAATGTAAATACACATTGTTATTCAATACATGTAAAGCAACTGCAACATTTTACATTCATTTTAATTAATTTTTAAATTACATATTTCTCTGGAACCAGCACTGATGAGGGTTATACTGTAACTGGACAATTATCAGGCCACATTATGTAAGCTGTGTCACAGTTGGTTTCAATTATTTATGTAGCACCACCCCAAGAGGAGCTGTTGAGTTGTTTTGTGATTTCTCTACCTACACACCTTGAGGTATTTCAAATATTTTTTTAGGCCAAGTATAGCCTAAAAGAAGACAGGATTAGCAAGTGTACTTATACAAACAATCAATAAGAAAATAAGGTTACTCTCTGAGATATTGTTAAATACCTGCGGTATTCTGACTATTTGTAATTAACATAACTGAATTGCTTTACCTAGCAAAAGTATATAAAGACAGTCCTAACTTGCTCTAATAGTTTCCAGTTTAGTCGCACTGGCCAGTGAATAATGAAAAAAAAAAAATGTTAGTCGGCAAAGTTGGGGCCTTTGAAGAAAGCACAACAGTTCCTATTAAGCAACAGATTAACTTCTGCAATGTTAGTCTCTTACCAGACCCAGGGCTCCTTCTTCTGGGTCTCCAGACAAGTTCTTTGATTTAGTTCAAGGCCTCATTAAAGAGGAGCTCCAGGCTCTTTCAGAAAAAATTAAAAGTCTGCAGCTAAAAATACAACTTACCTTTCCAGGGATCCCGCAATGTCCTCACCCGAGCCGATCCGTCAATCAGCTTCGGGTGCAGGCGTCGGCATCTCTAGGGAAACATGAAGTGAAGCCGTACAACTGCCTGTTTCCTACTGCACGAGCCATTGTGTTCTGAGACCTGTGATGTGTCCCAGAAGACTGCAGGGGAAGGAAGGGGGGCCCGAACTTCCGGCTCAGTTTGCCACGGCGATCTGAGATGGTAGTGGGAATGGGTGCCTGTCAAGACCAGGTACTCACTTCCCCCAAAAAAGTGCCAAATGTGGTAGTGGAGAGTGCAAAACAAGTGGACCTTCCCCTTTTAAGTGGAGCTCTGCTTTAAGCATCCAAGTCACACCTCACACTTTCCAAGGTAGAAAGTTCCAGTCTCTGAGGTTAGGTCCTGTGCAATGAGCAGTTGATCTCTTTAAAGATGGCTGCTGTACTTCTGCAATAATAAATATTCAGTTTAACGCTGTCCACACTCCAGAAGGTTAATACAGCAGCAGCAAAGGAAAAGGTTCTGCAGCAATCCAGGCTACATTTTCAATGATTTTTTTTTTTCAATTTTCCAACATTGCCAGAAGGTATAACAGAGAAAGGGTCACGCTGTAGATACCAACTTATGTGCAAATCCTTTCATATTAAATAAAGATTCGACCAGCATTGCACTTTCAAAACAAAATACCCCAAAAATGTAAAATCTATTTTAAAAATATTTAAGATGTAATGTACTATTCTGCAAAGGGATGTGCTGCCCTTTGGTGGGCTGTGTCTTTACAGAGGGCTTTTGGAATATATCCCTGTTTACATAGAATGAGTTTGCAGAAAATGCAAGCAAGTGATTTGCTGTGGGTCTATTTATAAAGAAATGAATGTGAATTTTACCAAACATTCCCCAGTGGAGAAACAATCACTGTTATTTAAAAAACATGCACCTGGTGGATTCTTCCGCAGAGAATGTTTGCTGAATGTCAGATTCATTGCTTTATTATAAAGTGGAAAAAAATAGATAATGGGATAACTTTAATTCGTAGAGTAAAATTTTCTCCAGAGTAAAAAAAATCTCCACCCAGCATGTCCACTGTATGTCCAACACCCTGCAGATTGTATGTTCTTATAAGTTGTGGGAAAGAAAAAATGAAGATGAAACCTTTCATGTGACTAACTAACAAAACTTTCCTGCTAGCAACCTTATTTCCCATAGTTATCGGCTAATTGTGATTAAGGTATAATTTTTAACTTGAAGTGGGACTTAACTACCTACAGCAACTTTCTCTTTTTTGGTCCTTCCACTTACAAAATTGTTAAAAAAATAAGTAAATTATATACTGTACCTTTGTGTCTTTTTTTGTGCTGCAAGGCAACACTTCATGCTTTTTGGCCTAGGCTGGGCCCTGCTGCCTCCTAGGACTGCTGTGTCGCAGTCACCATGGGCAACTAGCCTATACAATACACCAAAAACTTGTGTGCATTTGCAGAAAACCCTGTGCATGCGTGGATGCACCGCAGATCTCTGCCATGTCACAAATACCTGGCAAAAACTGGTGGCACATCTGCACATATGCCAGAACTTGCAATGTGCTGGTGTAGAAGAGCAGTGTTGTCACCCTGGGACAGGTAGTGGGCTAGGACTACAGACCACATCCCCCTTTCCTCATCTCCATAACATAGAAGGAAGGTGTTTTGTAATTGTTAGAAATTACATTTTACTCTCCTCATAGCTCATTGGCTTTCCCTGCATACCCAGTCAGCTTAGCCACCTCTGCACTAATTGGCCTGATAGCTATATGCCCTGGCTTTGTCAGTAATGATTTTCTCCTCTGATTGGCTGTGGTGCTTTGGTGCTCTCTTTAAAGAGGAAGTAAACCCAGATTGGGTTTACTTCCTCAATAGTCCCCTGTAAAGTAGAATCATAATGCCATTATGTGCCACTTACCTGCAAACGAAGCCTGCGGCATCCAGCAATGTCCCCACTCCAGGCTTCGTCCATCTTCTGCCCCTCTTCCTTCCGGGGCCACAATCTCTGGTGCTGTGAGTGCCGGAGTCGTGTGACGTCACTCCCGCGCATGCGCGAGGGAGCCGCCAGTCACGGCACGGTCGCAGTGGACTAACGGCGGGGAGGCTGTTTCTTCACTGTGCATGTGCCGACATGACATCGGCACAGCACATACACTGCCTATCTCCTGAACCGTACAGGTTTAGGAGATATGCAAGGCACCTACAGGTAAGCCTTATTATAGGCTTACCTGTAGGTTAAAGTGGTTGTCACGAGCTGACAACCACTTTAAGCATCACATTCCAAGGGCTCTGGGCTGGTGATAGCATTTTCTACCTGGTACCTGTACCCTCACCTTGAATGATTTACCTGTCTGTCTTGCCTTGTCATCTTTGGATTGTCCTGACCTTTGCCTAAATTACTTATTACTCACTGATTGTTGCTTGCCCTGACACTGCCTGAATAATGGATATGCTACTGATTGCCACCTACTCTGACACTTGCCTAGATAACAGATATGCTAATGATTGCTGCCTGCCTGACCCTTGCTGAACAATGGACTCTGCTCACTGCTAGCCAGTCCTGACCACTGGATGCTTGACAGGGGAGGGCTGGGCCAGGGGGCAGGGTGGCAATTGCCCCCCAGGCCACCCCAACTTACATTCGAAATGGCTGGCGGCCATTGCCCGCTGACAATATTTCTTTTTGTGGAGGAAGTAGGGGCCAGGGGCGCGGCCGCCAACTAACTGCAAGCATAGGGGGGCACCCAGGGCTGGCCCTACCATGGATGATGTATATTATAGGAGCCGGTCCAGGAGGCAGGACTTCATATGACAGCGTCCGCGTCCGGTAAGCAGGAGATCCCTGCTCTTTGTAATCCGGCGGCTCTCCTCTCTCTGCATTGCAGGCTGCATTAGATGGGCACTGGTGAGGCTGCATTGATGGGCACTGATGAGGCTGCATTGATGGACACTGATGAGACTTCATTGATGGGCACTGATCAGGCTGCATTGATGGGCATCGATGAGGCTGTATTAATGCATTATTTTTGTTAAACCTCCTTTGTTGCTATTAACATTAAATTATGTTACAGCATTGTATCATATTTGTCTTGCTTCATAACATCAATATGCATTATAAAACCCGGTGGGCATGGATGGTGAGCTGATTTGGTGGCTCAATGGGCCACTTGACTGGACTTGCCCCCCAGGCCTAAGGCTGCCAGCTCTCCCCTGATGCTTGATGTTCTGCTGGTCATTAATCTTTTTTTTTTCCAATAAAAGTTTAATTGAGCAATAAAGAAAGTAAAACATAGGTGTACTTCAAAGACAAGAACACTTTACATGTTATTTGTTAGGCCTGGACCACATTGTCTGTAGCCCAAGCAGTTATCATTACATTAGGTAGAGTCAGGCAACCAATCAAGGTAAAACGAAGGTCATTATTTAGACTCAATTGACATTAATTCTAGAGCAAATTTTATCTATAAACATAATAGAGAAAAAAAATAGGCAGTAATAGTAGTATTAGAAGGAATAGTAATTAAGAGAGGAAGTAGGGATATGGAAAGAAGGGCCATAGCCCAGGGACGAGTGAATAAGGAGAGTGTGGTAAGCATTAAAACACAACCTAATCTCACATAATCTCATATAAAAGTCAGCTGAAATCATATGGTCAAACAAACGTCTACTATGGGGAAATTACTCACAGACATCTAAACATATCCGAAGAAATTTCTTCTCAAGGTGAAAGCAACATAACCAGTCAAAGGTGTTCAGAAACTATTCATCTGTTTTGCATCCTATCAAAAGAATCAGATAATTTGAAAAGAAACAAGGACCTCCACATTTTGTGAAATTTTTCTGTACGTTCTGAAGCAATAGCGACTATCTCTTGCATTTTGTTTATCTCATCTACAGCATGTAACCATTCTGCTAACGTGGGAATATGTGTAATTTTCCAATGCTTCGGGATGATGGATTTTGCCGGATTCAGCAAATGCCGCACAAGTGATTTTTTATATCTGCTTAATGTTTAATTGGATATATGCAATAAGCAGCATTCAGGAGTAAGTTTTATTTTTTATCTCTGTGATAAAATGAATCTGTTTGTAGACACTGTTCCAAAAATCTCGCAGGAGAGGGCAATTCCACCAAATGTCGCCAATGCCGTTACCACAGAAGTTTATAGGACTTCTTTTAAAGTTTAGCACTGATAGAGCCTTTGTGGGCCAAAATACAAGCGTTAAAATGGTTGTCAACCCTGGACAACCACTTTAACCTACAGGTAAGCCTATAATAAGGCTTACCTGTAGGTTCCCTGCATATCTCCTAAACCTACAAGTTTTAGGAGATATACAGTGTAGTTGCATGCGCCAACGTCATACGGCACATGCGCAGTGAAGGAACGGCCTCCGTGCCGGTTCTTTAATGAGATCATGCTGCGAGTGGCGGCTGCTGCGTGCATGCGTGTGAGTGACGTCACACGACTCCTGCCTGTCACAGAGCTAGAGTCCGCGGCCCCAGAAGGTGGAGGGGTGGAAGATGGACGCGGCCTGAAACGGGGACATTGCGGGACATCGTAGGCTTCCAATGCAGCTAAGTGCCACATAATGGGCTAGTATGCAAAGCATACTAGCCCATTATGCTTTTACATTGCAGGGTAATAAAGAGGAAGTAAAACCAATGAAGGTTTACTTCCTTTTTAAGCCATTGATCATCCATGAAGTTTGTTTCAAATGCTACTTCCCATTGCCTCCTATGGTTGTTAGTGGGGTCCCCTGAATTAGATTGTAACCAGTTATACATCAAGGAAGTTGTTTTTTCTATGTGTTCACCTGTCAAACATAGTTGTTTGAAATGTGTTAGCTTTCTCATAAAATGTTTTCGGTTCGCCTGGCGATAGACATAATTGTGGAGCTGTATATACTGCCAATATGTGAAGTGTTTAGCTTGGAATGCAGTCCTGAGTTGCTCAAAAATGTAAGTCTTCCCTTATCTATGCAGTTGTGTACTACTAGGGGAGTAGTGTCATCTCTATGTGGGAATAGTACAGTAGTTTGGTCTCGTGCAAATTCCTGGTCATGTATCAGTGGTGTCAATGGGCCAGGGGTGGAGGCAAGGCTATATTGTTGTTTCGCTGTTTGGAAAATTTGCAATGTTGGTCCAATAGTAGGATAAGATTTGAGGTCAGCAGGGTAGGAGTCCTTGGGAAGCCATAGCAAAAACCGCAGAGGTGTCTTAGTCTGCATTCTCTCAATTCTAACCCAATCTTTGGAGCTTGCGTGGCAGTTCCAGTCTAAGATATGAATCAGGTGAGCCGCATAGTAATAGTGTTTAAAATTTGGTAGATTACTACCGCCTAACATTTTTGGTTTAGACAAGGACAGTAGACTGATGTGTGACCTCTTACCTGACCAAATGAACTCATGTATTATTGAGTTTAGCTGGCAGAAAAATCATTTAGGCAGAAGGATTGGAAGGTTATGGAAAAAGTATAGTACCCTAGGAAGAATTGCCCTCTTCACCACCGCTGCCTGTCCAAACAAAAAGAAAGGTTATAAGGTTCAGTTCCATAGGTCTTGTCTCACTTTAAGCAGGATGGGGTGGAAATTTTGTATATATAAATTTGCTAGGTTAGGGGTAAGCCATATTCCTAAGTATTTTAGTACCGACATCACCCATTTAAAAGGACAATTGGATTGGGTCTCTGTCAGGGTTCAGGGGTTAAGGGTAATGTTAAGGGTCTCTGATTTACTATAATTAATTTTAAGGTTGGACGTATATCCAAATAGTTCAAATTCCCTTAAAAGGTTTGGTATTGAAGTATGTGGTTGGGTGAGGACAAATAGAGGGCATCCTCATATGCAGCAACTTTGCAGTCTGAATGGCCTAGATCCAATCCCTCGATGGACCGGTTTCTATTCCCCCGGGCGTATAAAGAACTCCAACATGAGTATAAACAAGATTGGAGACAGGGGGCAGCCCTGTCTGGTGCATTATGTATCTTGACTGGTTCTGAGAGGGTGCCATTAATCTTTAACCTAGCTGTTGGGTTTTGGTATAATGCTGCAATCCATGTGAGCATATTAGTCTGTATGCCAATGTGGGTGCACACTGAGAGCATGAAATCCCACACCACCCTATCGAAGGTCTTATCTGCATCCGTAGATAGGAGAAGGCCTTCATCTGAGTGTCCTCTAAATAGGTGAATGCGATATATAGCTTTGATAACATTATCGCGTGCATCCCTACCCTCCATAAAGCCCACCTGCTCCGGACCAATAATATCTGTCAAGTGTGTGTTAAACCTTGTTGCAATAATTTTGGCTAAAAGCTTAACATCTAGGTTTAGTAATGATATAGACCTGTAACCAGAGCAATCACCAAGGTCCTTGCCAGGTTTAGGGAGGACAGCGACATGTGCCATTTTGAAGGAGGGTGGGATCGACTGTGGTGATTTCAAAGAGTTTAGTGCATCAAGCAATGGTTTTGTAAGTAATGGTGTAAAGGTTTTATAATAGATGGCACTAAAGCCATCTGGGCCCGTGCTCTTTCCAGTTTTCAATGTTTTTACAGCCTGCAGAAGCTTCATTGTGTCTATAGGTTTGTCAATTTCCTCTGCCTCAACAGTAGATAGAATAGGCTTGTCACTCTGTTCCAAATATTGTTGTATAATTTGTGATCTGGTGCCTTCAACTGAGGGTGGTTTGTGAGAAGGTGGAAGGTTGTTGAGTTTGGAGTAAAAATGGTGAAATTCCTCCGCTATTTGTTCTGTGGCGTGTACCAGTTTTGAATCTCGGGTTTTAATCTGGGTTATATGGGTGGCGGAGTGGCTGTCCCTTATTGCCTTTGCTAGAAATTTGCTACTGTTGTTGCTATGTTCATAAAAACCCTCGTTTGAGGAACAAAACACATTTTGCTTTAAAATCTAGTTTAGATTGTAGCTCCTTAAGGGGCTGAGTAAAGATTGTTTGCGGATTTCACTGCCACTGATCTTTTATGTTGCATTTCCAGTATTGAAATTTTGTCTAGCAGGGATTGTAGCTCTTTTTCCGATTCTTTCTTTTTGTGTGAAGCTAAGCTAATTAGTTTCCCTCTTACTACACTTTTGTGGGCCTCCCAAATGGAAAGAGGGGAAACATCATCGGTGGTGTTTTTTCTGAAGTACATAGTTATTGTGTCAGAGATAGGTTTCATTGTCAGGGGGTCAGTCAGCAAATTCGGATTAAGTCGCCCAATGCATGATTTCATGGGCTTGTCCCCTAATTGCAGTGACACGGAGGTAGATGCATGGTCTGAAATTGTCTGTGTCCCTATATGTGCCCTTCTTAAGGAGGATAGGTCTCTCTGTAAAATAAAGATGTAATCTATTCGAGAGTATTTGTTGTGCATCTTGGAGAAATAGGTGTAATCTCTCCCTTGTGGATTAGTCATGCGCCACATGTCAATCAGCGTTAATGAATTCAATATTACTCTGATTCTTTTAAGCAAGCGAAAAGCCCCACTGATTTACCATTGGAGGTGTCCTAGAGAGGGTCCAAAGGGATATTGAAGTCCCTTCCAAGGACAACGCATCCAGAAGCAAATCCGGTGAGAGCATTGATCATCTTACAACAGAAGAAGACATGTGCAGTATTGGGAAAGTATACATTTGCAAGCGTAATGGGTAGAGTCCCAACTTTCCCTTTACCTATCAGAATAGAAACACCTTTGGTCTTTGTCCACAGATTATTAGCATGAAAGGCTTCAGTAAAAAATGTATCCGTCAATTTGGGTATTGAATTAGCTCTGAAATGCGTCTCTTGCAGATAGATGAAGGATGGCCTCTCCTTCCCAAGCTCACGTAAGAGTTGCACCCTTTTTCGGGGTATATTCAATACCCGCACATGATGCGAGATCACGGTCGGGCATTTGCCCAAAGATGAGTAGACCATGGTGGTTGTGTGTTCGCCTAGGATCTTAGGCAAAAAAAAAGAGGGGGGGAGTTAGGACCACAATCTACAAAGTGCAAAGATGGGAAATAAAGAAGGTATCTAGTATTTTCCCTCTGGGTAGTGACACCAAGAGGTGTAAAATAGAAAAAATGACGGAACTGTGAATAATAATCCAAAAAGCGCACCCCGAAAGTTAAAAAGGAGGGGGGTATACCTGAGGTATTAAGCACACAGTATCCACTATTGGGGGAAATGGGAGGACCGAGCATGGATGTTGCAGGATTTAAGGCTCAGGTAAGAAACGGAAATATCAATAACATCAATAAGCCTCACCGTATCTCCCCTGGCTCCTATCAAAAACAAAAGTATATGTTATTAAATGTATAACCAACAACTACATTAAACTCTAAGGGAGTAGAATTTCTCCAGAGTGTGTGCACTCAACCCATACCTCCATTAGGTAAACCAGATAAAAAGTGAGTAACATATAACAGACAAAACATAGGTTTATCCCAACATAAGGAACTCTGCTATTGGGTTTAGGTAGGATAAAAGTTAGATATATAAAGTATTTCCAGTTGTTAAATATGTTGTCGCCATGCCTCCGGACCACAGCAATCCAATAGGGAGTGATACTAGGAACGACCACTTAGACCACTAGAGGTAATGGCCAAAGGCTATATCAGCCGTAGTTACCTGAAGGTCAAGATAGTGCCCATATTACAAAAAACTGCAGATGCCATAGCTTGAAATGGTCGTATAGTGGGTGGCCATAATGGTTCTGACCCAAAAAATGTCATTGGGTGGATTAATATGAACAGCCATTCAATACAAGCAAAACTCCCTATAGAAGTTTCAGTGCGAAAGTTTGTTCTGTATAACGTATGGGAGGTATTCATGCATGGCAGAGGATGACCAGGAGAGATTTATCTCTAGGATAGTGTCATAAGCCAAGGTATATGATAAACAGTAATGGACACATTTTCCATCCAAAGGTCCCCTTGGCAGAAAGCTTCAACACTGGAGGATGGGCCCATGCTAGGACCCCTTCAATCCTGGGCCGCATCTTTCTCCAGAGCTCTTGAGGTCTTAGAGCCCCTCGGGGTGGTATATGGGCCTGAAGAAGAACACTTGTTGTATTTCCCCTTCTTGGTGGGAGGTTTAGTTGGAGTGGAGAGAGGGAAAACCAGTGCATTGTGGGCTATTGGTAGGGTGCAAAAGTCCCTATACCAATCCGACAGCTCGACGAGTGGTATTTGCATATCATCGCAAAAAGCCTGGAGATCACTTGATGTGCGTAGGAATAATTATTTGCCCTGGAAAGTCACATTTAGAGCGAAGGGGAACTTCCATCTGTAAGAGATGCCCTGCTTCTGAAGTATCTCCAGCAGGGGTCGCTATGCCCTGCGATTATTCAACGTAATTGGAGATATGTCTTGGAACATATCTCTCTCCACTCCCTTCAGTTTTTCAGATAGGGAAAGAGTATCTGCCTTCAGCGTGGTGATGGCGGAGGAAAATGTGTTATTAATGTCTACTGCTATGTTCATTATAGCTGTGAGAGTAAGGGGATGATCAGATGAAGCAGTGTCCCTTACCACTACCTCGTATGCTGACTGCAAACCCTCGGTGTAGTCATGATTGTCATGAGGCTGCGCCATCTTGCTAGAGGCCTCTCTGCGCCGCGGCTGAGATTGAAAGATTTCCTGAATGCTATGGTTTCCAGAGAGAGCAGTGGAACGACGGACACGATTGCCAGATTTGTAGCGTGTGAGTCGGCTCATTGCATAGCGGGAGGTGGTGTCGGTAAGCCCTTAGGATCCAGGGGATCAGTTGAGCTCTTCTATGCCAAGCTACGCCCCTGCTGGTCATTAATCTTGACCTTGCTGCAAAGGCCAGTTATAGGTTGGGGTGGTTGCAACTTTTTTGTACAGTAGGATTAATCTTGACCATACCCGCATACTGCACAATCTGAAGTAGTGCATGAACTCTCACTCCCTCTAAGATTTGTTGGTCCTGAAAAAAATAGCACTGCTCCTCAAGTTCTGAGGGCATCAAAGGACTGCTAGGCATATTAGCCTTAAGACAAAGGCATCTGCTATTGGTGAATCTTACTATTTTTCAGAGAAAAAAGCAAACTGGTAAGCCTTACTGTAATGATGTATGAGATTTCAGTACAATCTTTTGAAACTTTGACATATTTAGATTTCAGTGCAATATTGTCAGTTCAAAGGATATTCTGAAACTCATTGGATTTCTGTCAGAAGCAGCTTATCAAAATCAACATATTTAATAAAACACTTTCAGTGGTATATATAACAGATCAAAAGAGAACAAATAAGATATGTTTATTGTTTACATACAATTTAACCACCCCTAAACCAAAACTGGTTAAACATTTTTTTTAATCATTGTTCTAACTAAAAAATTCCCATTTAAGAACTATGCTATTTATATAATTTTGCCATATGATGGACATATTTTCCATCTGAGCCAGGTGCCATTATGATTTATGACCAAAAGGACCATTTTAAATTAAGATTTGTTTGATTGTCTTTTTCTATTAAGAAACCTGTAATGGAGTTTTCACTTTTCTCCAACAAATACACTATAACATGGAAGATGAGAGCTTGTGCATGCTGCATACCTATGATTAATTCTCAGTCGTGAATATTTTACATCCAATACTTAATTTAACATAGCTGCCACTTTTTAATAACCAGAGGATATGAATTCAACTTGGTGTGTTTTTGTTTTCCCTCTAATTGATATAACATCTTCTTGTTAATGACGGTAAATTATAGCTATGTTTTATGAATCTGTCATCTCAGCTTGTCGGTTGTAGAACACAGACTGCTGCTGTTCAGTAGAGCATGAAAATGCAAACTGCTGTACACAAGTCCGGGAATAGAGATATGGTGGGAGAAGCAGAGCATAAGTACTGGTGACAAGGATTGCAATATATATTTCAACAACTTTTATTAATAAAAGTTGTTGAAGCTATTTTTTATCAGTTTTTTGATAAACCATTGTTTATCAAAAAAACAAAAAAAAGTACAAAAAAACAAGTTAAACATAAATGGTGTCTCTTTTCTAATTATTATTATTATTATTATACGGGGTTTATATAGCGCCAACAGCGCTTTACAAAATGAAGGCAGACAGTACAGTTACGTCACAATTTGGTACAAGAGGAATCAGAGGGCCCTGCTTGTTAGAGCTTACAATCTAATTAACCAGGTAAACTATTTTTTATGGGACCTCATCATTAAAATAAAATAGATCTTACATACAATACGGTGTATAGGTTTTGAGCAGGTGTGAAGAAATGCTGTAAAGTGAAAATGCTTTCCAAAATGTATATTTTTACCAATTTACAACAATCAAGTGAGCGAACAGAAGAAAAATCTAAATCAAATCAATATTTGGTGTGATCACCCTTTGGCTTCAAATCAGCATCAATTCTTCTGTACACTCTGTGCTTGTGCACACAGTTTTTGAAGGAACTCAGCAGGTAGGTTGTTCCAAACATCTTGGAGAACTAACCACAGTTCTTCTGTGCATGTAGACTGCCTCAAATCCTTCTGTCTCTTCATGTAATTACAGACAGATTTAATGATGTTGAGATCAGGGCCCTGTGGGGGACCAAACCATCCCTTCCAGGGCTCCTGGTTCTTCTTTACACTGAAGATAGTTCCTATTGACATTGGTCATTCTGCTGCAGAATACATCTGCCTGTATTCCTCAGCATTGAGGACACCATTGATTGGGCACCGTTGAGGAATTTAGACACAATGGTTGGCCAAGTAAATTTAATGCAGCAGATGAAAGACACATCATGCTTACTTCCCTTCGACATCCCAAAATGTTCAATAGTGCCATCGGCACAGAACTGGTGGAAACCAGTGGGACCCAGGGACCCAGGTACACCCATCTACTTTCTGGAGAAGTCTGGCCAGAAATGGTCTTCATAGAAGAATTACAGCTAAAAAGACGTATCTCCAATGTGGAAACAAGGCTAAGTGACTCAACTATGCACAAAACCATAGGAACTGAAGTGCTGTAAAATGGCAGCAGGTGCTCTGGGCTGGGGAGTCAAAATTCGAAATATTTGGTTGTAGCAGGAGGCAAATTGCTCGCAAAGGGCTGAAGAGCGGTACAATAATGAGCGTCTGCAGGCAATGGTGAAGCATGGTGGAGGTTCCATGCAAGTTTGGGGCTGCATTTCTGCAAATGGGGTTGGAGATTTAGTCAGGATCAATGGTTTCCTTAATGCTGAGAAATACAGGCAGGTGCTTATCCATCATGCCATACCATCAGGGAGGTGTGTGATTGCCCCCAAATTTATTCTGCAGCAGCACAATTACCCCACACATACAGCCAATGTCATTAAGAACTATCTTCAGTGTAAAGAAGAACAAGGAGTCCTGGAAGTGATGGTTTGGCCCCCAGAGCCCTAAATCTCATATAGTCTGTCTGGGATTACATGAAGAAACAGAAGGATTTGAGACAGCATATATTTACAGAAGATCTGTGGTTAGTTCTGCAAAATGTTCCTTCAAAATCTGTGTGCACAAGCACTGTGTGTACCCAGAAAAGTTGATGCTGGCTTGAAGCCAAAGAGTAGTCACATCAAATATTGATTTGATTTTAATTTCTCTTTTGTTCATTTACTTTCCATTTTGTTCATTGATAAAAATAAACTATTTAAGCTCCATTCACACATGTGCAACTTGTCATGTGACTTTGGATATCAAAGTGGTATGAAAAGTCACAACCCATTCTTTTCAATGGCACCTTTTCAAGTCAGTGTGATTTAGAGACGTGGTGACTTTGAAAAGGTGTTGCACTACTTTGGTGCGACCTTTGTTGCGACTTTGGTCCAGAGAATGTAAATTAAAATCAAGGTCAGTCAAAAGTCACATTAAAGGCGCACTGGAAATCGTGCAACTTTGGAGACATGCTAATGTGAATGGAGCCTTACACTTCTATTTCTGAAAGCATTCTTATTTTTTTTCACATCTGCCTAAAACATTTGCACTGTAGTGTACATACATGACACATTCATTATTTTCCCATATCTGCATGTTCAAGTTTACATACTGGATATACAGTATTTATCATATAAATGTAAAAGAGTGCTAACATACAATGCTTTTGATCTTAGCTCTACTCTTTTGTGTCCTTGGAACCTTAGGGCTACTGTAAAGCAAGCTGTCACAAAATGGCACAGGTGATAAGACTTAAGCACCTGTATTGCTCTAAAGAAAGGAAAAACGCCTGTCACTATTAATGAGCAAAAGGGTTCATCTAAACCTGGATCAAAGGTGAATGGGGCTGATCCTCACTGAGTGAGTGTTCTTCTTGCCCCTTAAAAATCCATGTGTGAGCCATTTATGGGGATCCATACTTCATCTCTTGAGTACTGGCTAACTGAACCTGACCTGTCATATAATAGCACTGCCCTTATTAGATTTTGCATCACAGGGATTTGGAAATCCCACTTAACAATCTACTGCTCAATAACATTGGATCACATCTCCAATGCACTCACACACTAGAAACCCATAAATTATGGGTCTAGGATTGAGTTGCACCTCAACTGAATTATTGAAGAGTTCAATGAACCTGATGCATGGGAGTGAACTTACTAAGGGTTAATAAACTGTGCACTTTGTAAGTGCAGTTTCACTAATTTTCCCCAGAACTTAGTAAGTGACCCTGTCACTAAGTGATTCTGCCTAAACACTGATTCTCAATATGTAAGTCATCATACAAGTTCCATTTTATTGCTATCATCCCCCAGGGGGGTTGTTTGGTGAGGTGGCTGTTTCCAACCCTTGATTCTTCACTTATTATTAATTCCTATGCAAGCATGAATATATTATGGCTTTTTTTCTTTGTGGATTTATGTGTGTTTTGCTATAATGTAACAATTCCTATCTTTTTTTTTGTCATTAAGTTTTCACAGATATCTGATAGAGTGGGTCTTGCAATCCATGTTGTATATAGCCACTGGGGCCACACCACATAACGAGCATACAGGACAAAAATTACACCAGTGGAAAATAATTAAGATTTGTATTGACAAGGAATTATGTTTTAGGGGTACGGTTAACAGAGGCTCATTGTAGGCAAATGTGTATTTAATGGTAATGCCGGAGGCTTTGTAGTTTGAAGAAGTATCAAAATAGTGTTGAGGAGGCTAAAGATGTATATATATTTTATGAAGTTCTAAAAAGAAGGTTTTTTTTAAAAAAAGGGAATAAACTGACATTTTAGAGAATTTTGTTCTAGACATTTGAGTTAGCACCTTAAAAGTCCCAATAACCAAAGAGATTTTTTTTTCTATATAATCATGAAGAAAGGCATCTTGTCTCCAAGGAAAGCCGAGACTAATTATAATCAATGCAAACCTGTATTTTTTCCTGATGTGACCCCTGACTTCACATTAAAATGTGTTTTTTTTTTAAACATCATCATGAACAAATAATGTAATTCGCTGTATAACATGAACTGACCAATATCTCTACTTTGTTATTGTTCCAGATGATGAGGTCAGAGAGTAAAACAAATGTCCAGCCTATCGATCATGTGTCTTTGGACCACCTTTAGAATTGCTTTAGTCACCATTTATTAGTCACTATTTGTAGAGCTAGACACTCATGTGAAATCACATTTTATGAAATATTGATGATGAACAATTATCTATATCTATTACACTGCTCGTTTTTAGCAATTTGATAAGACCAAAACAGAATCGTAGACTTGGATTAAATTCAAAGAGTTAGATGAGCTTTAGGAAGTCATTGTGATTTATTAAGGTGAGGTAGCTTGTAACTGTAACAGTCCATTATTTATTTGATTTTCCCATCTAGATTGTTGTCGATTAGATGCTGAAGGTTACCATGCATTCACACAAACAAGTACCATAGAATTCTTAACTTCAAAATGTGTTAATGCTCAAGGCTATTATCTCATAGATTATATACATGGCATTTTTTTATCTGAAGACAAGGTTAGCTGCTAAAATTTTCCAGCTACTTTTCAGGGACATGTTGATATTGAGTTGATACATTTCTGCCAAAAATATTCCATATTAACCCATAGGACAATAATCTACTCAATTTCCCATCATTTCACGTCTCCTGAAATGGTTTATGGACTAGTGATATCATTAATACATATTTAATAAGTATGTCAATCTCAGAGCTTTTGGGAAAAGGAAGTTAGAGGATATTATTGAAAGAGAAAATCTGGCACACTGTGAAGATTGAGTAACTTGATGAAGCAGGAGGAGATTAGGATTAATCATATTTGTAGACATCCTTCTCATATTGAGGGATATGGACTCCATCATTGCCAGAGTAAAAGGTTATATAGCCAGCTTTCTTTTCTATCGCTCCTTTTTTCAAAGAAATTGGCTCAAACACTACTTTTAAATATTTATGGGGTTTAGTTTCCAAAGGAGTAGTGCATGATCACTTTTCAAAATGCATGCTCTCTCTCTGCAAAGTGAATGTTCCTTTGGAATAGTAAATAACATGTTGTTAGCCGTGTTAATCATCCAAGCATGTGCAAGCTGCTATTAATTTGTTTACACATGATTGGGTATTCAAAATGAACATAGTTTCAAGTTTCAAAACTCTGCACAAACTCTGCAACATGAACAGCTTATTTAGTAAGGCAGCATTCATATCAGCGATATTTGCCGGTAGTAATTATAGTGACAAAAATCTGATTCTTGCTGCGGCTGTCAGTGGCTATGTGCTGCTACCAGCAGCAATCACTGTAATGACACATCACCAGCAGCCGCAGGTATTCGCGGTTCTCTGGACAGCCAGCGATTAGCTACACTGAATGCTGCTGGATGCACACACATTGCATCCAGCAGATATCACCGTAGGTAACCGCTTGCTGAGCAGAAAGCTGCAAATACCTGCAGCTGCTGGTAACCTGTCATTACAGTGAACAGGGCCTGTGGCTGCACCTAGCCTCTCATAGCAACAGCAGGAATCAGAAGATTTCTGTCGCTACAATTCCCACCTGCAGAAATCGCTGGCATGAATGTGGCCTAAATCAACCCCAATGTGCTTGCTTACAGGTAATCTATCTAAGTAGCTAAATAACTATTGTTATTGCTTGTTGGGAATGATTGCAGTTCTTACATATAGTCCACTAGATTAGCTTAGTAAAAATATAATATCACCTGTTTAAAGCTTTAAGTAAAAGTGAATTGTATGTCATATATACTTTATTGATATTAATGAAAGAGTTGTTTCATTGTTGTATTAGGGAGACTCTGGCCCATGTTGCATTCACTTGCATACAGCCAAACATTTTCCTATATGGATCATTATTTTTTTTTTGTGCATATGCTACAGGATAGCATTATCAGGGGTGCAGGAGTACATTCAGAATATGAATGCACCCAGCCCACCACGATATTAAAGCTGAAATCCAGTCTTGTCAAAGTCTAGGTTCACATCTATGCGTCTGCGCTTGATGCGTTTTTCAGGCACGTTTTGCAGCACGTTTTCCGTTTTTCATGCATTTTGCGTTTTACGTTTTTTTCTTTCTCTTTAACAC
The DNA here is from genome assembly GCA_018402905.1 of Glandirana rugosa. Taxonomy (NCBI): domain Eukaryota; kingdom Metazoa; phylum Chordata; class Amphibia; order Anura; family Ranidae; genus Glandirana; species Glandirana rugosa. Next base: position 1,435,063 of record BLSH010373257.1, on the reverse strand, counting down.
ACTGTAAACACACTGTACATTGCTGGTTGCTAAGGAGCAGGCCAGGAAGTCTGCCGCCGTGTCCTTAACAATGAGTCATCGGCTGTCAGCGGGATTCCCCGGCAAAAAAAAATCATGAAAATAATGGTGTGGGGCCCCCCAGGTCCATACCAGGCCCTTCAACTCTAGTATGGATTCGGATGGGGACCCCGATGCCAAAATGTAAAAATAAATTGCGCGGGGTCCCCCTCAAAATTCATACCAGACCCTTATCTGAGCATGTAGCCCAGCAGGTCAGAAATGGGAGGGGACGAGCATGTACCCCCCGAACCAAACCAGGCCGCATGATCTCAAAAGGGGAATGGGTGCTTTGGGGCAGGGTGGTCTGCCAAAGCACCTTGTCCCCATGTTGATAGGGACAAGTGCCTCTGTGGGTCTGTGGGCTGGGGGCTTATCAGAATCTGGAAGCCCCCTTTAAGAAAGGATCCCGGCCCACTATGTGAATGAATATGGGGTATATTGTACCTCTACCCATTCACTCCAAAAAGCAGTGAAGTGTTAAAAAAACAAGCCCTTTATTAAAAAGAAAAATGTCGCCTGTTGTAGCTCCAACGTGTGTTCTTTCTGCGGTAGTTTCTTTTCCCTCCGGAGCAGTCTTATCCCCAACCTATCTTCTTCCTGAGCTGTCTCAGGTACCGATGTCTTCTTCCTCCGTTAACTATATACAGTGTTTAAACGGAAAAATAAAAACTGAAAAACACATCAATAATCACATCACAAACACACCACTTGCATTTCTGGTGCGATTCCTTTGAAGTCTATTGCACACAAAACGCGGGAAAAAAAGTCCCTGACCCTTTCCAAAAATGCATCAGCTGCAAAACGCATAGATGTGAACGTGTATCATAGGAACCCATGTTAAATCGACTGTAGTGCATTTTTGCAGACAGTAAACGCACTAAAAAATGCATGGGTGTGAACCTAGGGTAAATGAGCCATGTGTATTCTTGACACAGGAAGACAGTAATTAGCTCACTTGGCTAGAGCAATATCAAGACTGAATCACAGCAAGTGGTTCACAGCTAAAACTTCTCTCCAAGTGCAAGTACTAAATCCAAAAAAAAAAACAGCATCAAAATATGATTCAGTATTAACCACTTCAGCCCCGGAGGGATTTACCCCCTTAATGACCAGAGCACTTTTTACAATTTAGCATTGTTCTCCTTTAATTGGTAATTGTGATTTTACAATAAGCTCCTTTAATTGGTAATTGCGATTTTACAATAAGCTCCTTTAATTGGTAATTGTGAAAATACAATAAACTCAATTTTAGTCATACATTTGCCAAAATGCATTCAGCCACATGTCTTGGGTGAAAAAAGTCAATAAGCGTATATTTATTGGTTTGCGCAAATGTTATAGGGTCTAAAGCTAGGGTACATTTTCTGGATTTTACACAGCTTTTAGTCTATGACTGCCTATCTCATTTCCTGAGGTGCTATAATGGAAGAGCAGTACAACCCCCTCCCCCCAAATGGGGGAGCCCCTAGCGATCAATCGGGGCTCCATGGGACAGTACAAAGTGCTCTCCCTGTTTCTCTCCCCCCTCCTCTCTTTAGGTTACTCCTGGAGATAGGAGATTGCACAGCAGTGTAGCAACAGGCAGTGATTGGTTAATTCGGGCGGGCTGGAGCCAGGCAGAGTGCATAAAGCTGGCTGTTGTTCCCGCTCTGTTGCCGCCTGAGGAACCCCCCCCCGCTGGAGACGGAGCTCCGTGTTGCTCCCACCCACCCTCCCTAATTTGAATATAACTCCCTTGTCATGGCGTTTGTTAGTGGGGTTTGTCATCCAGCTCAGTTCTGGATGGACTAGGTGATTGGATTAAGAAATAAATGATTTATGGTAATGTAACTTTAAGTTTAAATATATTACTGGATTACTATTGTTAAATTTTGGGTTACCCTTAATAAACGCCGTGGCCTTTATAGCCCGTTAAAGAAGTTGGTGTTTTGTCTATTTATTTATATGTATTATATACTTTGTGCTGTCCCATGATACCATTTTGGAAAGTAAACACCCCAAGGAATTAGCTGAGAGGCATTCTGAGCCAATTGAATATGTATTTTTTTTGTCACACGTGAAAAAAAAATTACACAAAGTTGTCACTGAAATTATATATTGCTCACACATGCCATGGGTAGATGTGGAATTACACCCCAAAATACATTCTGCTGCTTCTCCTGAGTATGGGGATACCACATGTGTGAGACTTTTTGGGAGCCTAGCCGTGTACAGAACCCCAAAAACAATCACTGCCTTCGGGATTTCTAAGGGCGCAAACTTTTGATTTCACTTCACACTACCTATCAGATAGCACAACCCCCCCCCCCCCCCATGACCCCATTTTGGAAAGTAGACACCAAAAGCTATCTGCTGAGAGGCATGTTGAGTCCATGGAATATTTTATATTTTGCCACAAGTTTTGGGAAAATGAAAAAAAAAAACATTTTTTCCACAAAGTTGTCACTAAATGATATATTGCTCAAACATGCCATGGGTATATGTAAAATTACACCTAAAAATACATTCAGCTGTTTCTCCTGAGTACGGGGATACCACATGTGTGAGGCTTTTAGGCAGTCTAGCTGCATACAGGACCCTGAAAACCAAGCACTGCCTTCAGGCTTTCTAAGAGCGTAGATTTTGTATTTCACTTTTCACTACCTATCACAGTTTCAGAGGCCATGAAATGTTCAGATAGCCCATCCCCCCCCCCCCACCACCACCACCAAATTACCCCATTTTGGAAACTAGGCAGCACCCCAAGATATTTGCTGAGAGGAATGTTAAGTCCATGTAGTATGTTATATTTTGGTATTTTGGTATTTCCTGATGACATATTATCTAAACATGAAATGCATTGAAGCCGCGCCCTGACATCATTTGTGGTCACTTGGTAAAGACTCTCACAGCAGTGAAGCGAATGCCGCTCTGTGAACAACTGGTCCTATTTGCAAGCATAAGGGGTAGAAGACAAGCCGCCTCTAAGTGTAATATGTAAAGGATTTTATTGGTGCACACATGGTTAAAAACACTTACAGTGTAGAAGATCAAACATGCATAGGATCTAATATAGTGTGGATACACATTCTTCCATCTGAGTGGAGCAGTTTGTTCCTGAAGAATAAGAACACAGAGAAAGCCTCTAAGTGCAGCAGTGGGTGGCCAGTGCAGGCGCACAGGGGGTTAACACTTACAGGATGATGGTAGGATACGAGCATGTGCTGTGGTATCAGATTTCCTCATTTCTCAAGCCTATGGAGGGTGAATGTAGCTGGCCTTCCCCGGTGGGAAAGGAGAGCCTGAGGAAACCATGGAAGATGGTGGGGGGGGGGGACCTTCCTTTCCACTGCTTGTAAAAGCAGTCTAGCGGCTAATCAGCTGCTAACATTGCTTTTACATGAAAGCCAACCGCTGTCTGAAATGAAGGATACCAAGATGATACCTATACCTGCAGGCATTATTCCGGTATAACCACTCAAAGTCCAGCAACATACTAGTACGTCGCTGGTCCTTGTTGGGCATATATTGTAATGCTCTTTTTTTCATGCAGCCTGTGAAAGAAAAAGTAGAATTAATCAATCAGTGGTATACCCACCATTTGAAAACCTCCCGGCATCCACCTGCTTCTAATGATGGGCATAGCACCGTTGTAAAAATATATGCTGAAGCAAAGGGGCAATCCGCCCCTATGTTCATATACAGGATCTCACAAAAGTGAGTACACCACTCACATTTTTGTAAATATTTTATTCTATCTTTTCATGCGACAACACTGAAGAAATGACAAGAAAGTAGTGAGTATACAGCTTGTATAACAGTGTAAAGTTGCTGCCCCCTCAAAATAACTCAACACACAGCCCTTAATGTCTAAACTGCTGGCAACAAAAGTGAGCACACCCCTAAGCACATCTGCTTCCTGACATAGAAGGTGACATCACAAGACTACTACCGCGCTGCAGTAAAAGCTTAAAGATCAGATCAAGATTAGATGCTGTTTTTTTGTGCATTTGATTTCCTATTGAATCTTGGTTTCCGTTGGGTATTTCTTCAAGATATAGTTTCCTGTAATAAAAGACTGATCACTGGTCACTGCTGTTTCTGGGTTTGAAAGACATTGGGTGCACACAAAACACATTTATAATCTTTGTGGCTACTGAGAAATGTATTTCAGATGTTTTTGTACCCAGAGCTCAGCTTTAAAGCAGTCCTTGTCTGTGTATCTGCTGCCAGAGGAAGTGGTCCTTAGCTACCTTAAAACAGTGCTTTTTTTTGGTGACCGTCATAGCCAGGTGGCATTTTGTGCCTTCTAGCATTGCAACCTATGTTGCAGGTTATTCCCCTTTATGGTCTTGTAGATGTAGGCAGAGTGGATCATTTTTTCAAACATGGTGGTCTTATCATCCAGTGGTGGCACAATTCTGGTCTCAACGTGCTTACAAAATTAGTAGGTGATCCTATAACCCCACAGGCTAAGTATGCACTTGTTTATCTGAAACTCCTTGGTCTTACTAATCTGCAATTTAAACTGATGGTCTTTTTTTTACAGCTGTAAAGCGGACAATAGTTGAGGCCTGGACCAGAATTATTCAAGTAATGTTATTTAAGAAAATAGAGAACAGACTTTCTGATGCCATGACCATGTTTTTGGCGATCTGAAATCCTTGAGCTGAACAGCTCCTGCCCCTTGGTTTTGGCATGCAACTGCTCCACTGTGATGCAGCCATCGCCTGTAGTCACCTCAGATTACCTTACTTTCTCACATCACCTTCATGTCTCCCTCGATTCTTTTGTCCCCATGTCTGATCCTCCTGACCCTTCTTTCCTTGGACATTTACCCTCCCCACAGCTCTTACGGAGGATCTTCTGTTTACTTATAACTTTATCGATTTGTATTGCTTATGAGGTATTTTGTTTGTACATGTCTATACCATGGCTTACAGGCTCTGCAAACTGATGTATAACTCCTTACTATATGCAAACTAAAATGTTTGTATAAATACCTGTTAACATTTCAATAAACACGTTAAACAAGAAATTAGGATCCGTTATTTGGCTTTCAAACTATAATTAACCATGCCTGTGAAAAAATAAAATTTGCTTATAAAAGGCTTTCATGTCATCTGCAGGACCTATGTTTATTTATAGCAATAATAACCATGGAACAGTTTATAAAAGGCAGCATGGGGAGAATATATAAACAAAGTTTACATAAATGGCTGTCAACTAATGGCAGTTTTACATTTCGCTGGCATATAATTTTTGGTGTCTTATGTTTCCAATTTAACTAGCTGGCAGAAGTATTGCTGACAATGTTGTAAATTACTGCACTGCTAACATTTAGGATAAACTTTATATGTTGCTGGTGAGACACATTTTTTATTATAATGTTCCCAGTAAATACATCCTTTCTGCTATAGAGGAAAATATATTTTCTCTAACTATTAAGACATTATCTTTTTGATTGAAGATTGAAAGTTGAAGAGTGGCTATTTCTACTTTTTCCGTTACTGCTGGGGCAGCAAAATCATTTCCTAACTATGATAAATTAGTACTTAAAGGAGGTGTCAGATGGGGACTTCTACGTGCTGTGTTTTTAATTGTAAGTTTTGCCTTGCAAACATGCTTAGCTGAAGCTCTCTTCTAAGAGCTGACATCGCTTTAGCATAAGAATGCTTTATTTGACTGCTGAAACTCTTTTCCCATTTTAATCCTGAAGCAGAGATGATATATAGAGATATACAGCAATGATATTTGCACACAAGGATTCACATATAAAGTATATGTATTGTTACCCACTACAGCCCCATATGGCATAATGACAATTACTCTGAGTTGGCAAAAGTGCAAGGTGGCGCAAGATGGGAATGACCTATCTCCATCATATCTTTAAACATGGTTCTTTATGTTCCTTTGAGGAGCAACAACAATCCCCAATGCCAGTGTTTAACATGATGGCCGATACAGTCTCCATTAAGGGCTTTATCTCACATTACTATGCAATCAGTGGGAGGAAGCTCTCCAGGCAATACCCCAATGTTCCCTTAATGTGGCACAAAGACTCATGCAATTCTATATACTCCGGAGGGCTCATTTCACCCTGGTCAGGTTACACAAAATTGGCATTCTAGATACTCCCATTTGCAGTAAGTGTTCAAGGGATCGTGGAGACCTGATGCCCCAAATTACATATCTATTGGATAGAAGCAATGAATACTCTAAATGCTGTATTTAAGATCTCCATCCCACTTGACCCTAAGCATTTTAGATGATTTCCAACTACCGACTCCCACAAGAGAAGAGGTGGCTAGAGATCTTTTTCAAGCCTGGAGAGTTGTACTTAGGTATTGGAGGTCTACTGACTCCCCATCTCATAAGGAGTGGGTACAATTTATGGGTGAGACTCTTAGATTGGAGAAGTACAAATTTAAAACCTATGGGGTCTCTGGCTGTATACCCCAGGCCTGAGTCCACTAGACCTGGTCATGGACAGGCTACTTATTGGCTAGGATAGATCCATTTGACTGGAGAATTTAACTGTGCACTCTAAAGCAGGAGTAAAGAGTTGTGGATATCATTTCATTGTTTATTCAAGGCAAACTTGTATTGAATTTATATGGATGAGGTGAGTTATGTCTGTATTACTGTGCATATCAAATAATCTATGTGCTGCTCTTTAAGGATGTTCAAAATATCTGAGAGACTGTCTTGGAATTGCTGTTTATTTTCCTGTTTTTCTGTATAGGCATAATGCCTTTTGTTTGTTTTGGATGGAGAAGGAAAGGGTTAGAACATCTGCCAAGTTTGAATTGATGCCTGTGTTTTGGCTATGGGTAATCACTCCTCTATTTGTCTATGTCTGCTGACCATTTTCACATGGAAAATCCAAAAGAGGTTAGTAGAACAAGAGGTCAGAGGTAATCTTCCAATGAGGACAAATGGTCAAGTGACAACTGTCCAAGGTGGGAATTTGCCTCACTTTGGTGACATTTCCTATCATATATACACACAAAAACTCCGCGCTATGGTACAGATATGGTTATATGAGGGAGCTGCCCTGTCTGAACCTCCCGAGGGAGGGAATAATGTATAAAAGAAAGAAAGGCAGTTGGCGCTTCCCTGTGTGTCCTCCTGCTTGAACACTAGGGGGACTTTGTGGCAACTTTTTGTAGTAAATTATATAGTATAGTATTGTATGGGTGTTACCACCTGTAGGTTAATAGTAAGGTGACTGTGCTATTAAAATAATTATAAATAAATATATATCAGCTTGTGAATTGTGTAAACAAATAAATAAACAATATAAATATGTGTATCTAAAAGTGACTTCCAAAAACTGAATAAAATCAAAGGCTACATTCCTATGTAATTCATAAGTATTATACTCAAAGATTTTTTCAGGCCTTTTTCAAATAATAGATATGTGCGTAAAATTAGTGAAAAACGTATGTGTGTTCAAAGAGTGTGTAGAAAATCATAAAAACATAAAATATAAACAATACTCAATAATATTACATAATCAATGATAAATGATAAATATATTGTCAAAAGTATAATAGTCCCCAGTGTCTTTATATTATGTATAAAACACTAATTGGAATAGTAATAAGATATTTGATGAGAAAGAAAAAAATATAATTTTTTTGATGAAAAAAATATAATTTTTTTGATGAAAAAAACCACACCGATCTTCATGCAATCAATAGAGTGACTTTCCTTTCAAG
>BLSH010373257.1:1394725-1414233 GCA_018402905.1 Glandirana rugosa | reverse complement strand
AATCGTACGTAATTTTTCCCATAGATGAGTAATATATTCTGATATTAAGATGTTGAAATTTTTTTTTATGACCGGGCCAGCGTAAAACTCATACGTCAGGTCAAGACCAGTGTACAGGGGTCCTTCCTACACGACCCTAACCTCTCTCAGGTCTCTTCCCACTTTTTCCCTGACTTCTTGGAGTCAAAAGTACTTGTTGATGTTCGTATCTAACATTCGAGATTGCTCGTCCCGGGAGACTAAGGAGGACATAACTTAACATAACATTGACACGACAGACGGGAGTAGAACATTTCACGACGCGTTTGACATTTAAACCCACTGAAATAATTTTGGGGGAACTGGAAACTGCCGCTGCGTCAGCTCCCATGAGGAAAGGGGGGGCCTTGAAACTGGTTATCCCCCCTTTCCCATACATTCTTCAGGGAGAATAAGGTTAATTATTATTATTATTATACAGGATTTATATAGCGCCAACAGTTTGCGCAGCACTTTACAAGATGAGGGCAGACAGCACAGTTACAATACAATTCAATACAGGAGGAATCAGAGGGCCCTGCTCGTTAGAGCTTACAATCTATGCTTGTAGTTGTTCATGAAAACTGAGGTTCTTCAGTCCCTTTTTCACCCTTCTCTGGACTCTCTCCAATCCCAGCACATCCTTCCTGGGGACATGTGACCAGAACTGGACTGCATACTCAAAATGCGACCGGGCCAGTATTTTTTTTTAAAGTTGTAGAATTATAGTCTTATATAATGAGTAGATACCCTTTTTAATGCATGCTAATAGTCTGATAGCTTTACTTGGCATTACATGATATTGCTGAGTCTTCCATCCAATGGGACCCCCAGATCCTTTTACATCCTAGATTTCCCCAGAGGTTCTCCCCCAGTGAGTAACTTTCATTCATATTTTTAGCCACAAGTTCATTATTTTACATTTTTCAATATTAAACATACTGTAATTTGCTATGTAGTTGCCCACACCTTTGTTTTATCTTCCTGTAAACTTTCTATATTCTGTTGTGAAATTATTACCCTGCTTAGCTTTGAATCATCAGCAAACACTAAGATTAAACTATTTATACCAAACTCTATATAATTTATAAGCAAATTAAACAGAGTTAGCCCCAGGACAGAGCCTTGGAGCACCCACTTACAACTCCAGATCATTGAGAATATACTACTTATCATCACCCTCTAGATGTGCTACTGTGATCAGTCTTATATCCAGGCACATACAATGTTGTCAATGTACAACCTCAATTTGTAAATTTATGGGGAAATGTATTGAATGCTTTGGCAAATACCAAATAAACCACAACCCACATGCCTTCCTCTATCTAGATGACACCACAGTTCCCCGTAAAACGTTAAAGGGTTGTTCTGGCAAGAATGATCTTTCATAAATCAATGCTGGTTCTTGGATATGGTTCCTTATCATCCCCTCCAATAATTTACAAACTATTGTTGTTAGGCTGACTGATCTGTAATTCTCAGGTATAAATCTTGGCCATTTTTTGAATATTGGTACCTTGACCTTGTTAGCTGTTCGCCAATCAGCTGGTACCATTCCAGTCAGTAAGCTGTCCTTAAAAGATAGGAATATTGGTCTGGCTATAACATGGCTAAGTTCTTTGAGACTTCTCGGATGTGAGCCATCAGGTCCTGGTGATTTATTCACATTAAGTTTTTCATTTCTGTTTTGGACACTGGCTCCTGTTAGTCACAATGATATATTCCATGCAGTGTTACTAACAATACAGTCTTGTTTATTATACCACTCCTTTCCTAAATAATCTATTTAATACAGTAACCTTCCCCCTGTCCCTTGTAACCAACTTCCCCTGACCATCCTTTATGGGACCAATATTATATACACATTTAGCTGTTTTGCCTAGTTTAATTTTAACTTCTTGGCGTCAGCCGCATGCACATTTGTGGCCTCTCAGCAGGTGGGCCTTGTCGCCGAGCGGCTGCATATTTGAGTGCATGAGTGCAAAAACAGCGGTGCCGTGCGTGCTCCCGCCACAGTTACCGGCTGCTAACGACAAGCCAATCATGGCGGCCACATGATCATAAACCCGGAAATTGTAAACCCCTTAAAGGGCCGGGAGGTGCTGGCTCCAATGGGTTAAGAACTTCAAGGAGCAGTGGTTATTTTGAAAAATATATAAAAAACACCTCATATTAAATTGAAAGCATTTTACATATCACATTCTAGGATTTAACTGTAGTCAGACTGCTTCCAGAAGAAACATTTATTTGTAACACGCCATGATATCTCCTATTTAATCTTACGTTTGTGAAGTAATTACAGACTAACAATTATAAGGAAGGAAATGTTTTGGCTAAAATGTTTATTTTAATGTAATCAACATTATTTTAATAAAATAAAACATATTTGATTAACAGAAACATATTTACACAAGACAATGGTCATGAACAATCTATACCAAAGTCTTGTCAGAATTAACAATTGTCTTTCCATTTGAAAAATGTAATATAGCACACAAGCCAACCTTTAACTGATATGATTTTACTAAAGGGAAACACCCAAATGTAACTATTTTTCATTGGGCATTAATGTAACTGACTGCAAAATGAATTATGGCATTGTAGGTCACTGTTGTATGTAGACCAACATCATTTCTATAGCTGAAAGAACTTTTCTAGGTATACTTTTTCTCTAAACTAGTTTGTCAGGGAGCACAATCAGTTCTTCCTTTCTTTAAATGTTATGGAAATCTGGGGTCTTGAGAAACGTGTATACTGCATTTGGCTTTTGAAAATAGGTGTGATAATAAGATGATCAAGTTCTTATGATTGAATAGTTCTGATATTATACCCAAGAATGTTAAAGCATAAAAATAATAAGTTAAAAGTAATAGACCATTAAAAGATAAAAGACCAAAAACATCTTTTTGCTGCTATATTTACCTTCAAATGAGAGATTTGCTCCATATTAATTTTTCTGCCACTAAATGTCCTAGATCTGATTTCCAGCATCTTTGAAACCACTTCCTCTGAGTCCAGGTCATCCTGAGCCCACCCCAGGCTGTGACTGGGCAGTGAATGGGGAAGCAACACAGTGATGAGCTCATCCGACTGTAATCTTGCTTTCTCTCCCTATCAGCATGCCTAGTGTCAGTACATGAGCTGATTGTCTCCTCGTACTTCTTCTTTTGCACTCAATCTCTTCTATACAGGGACTGCAAGTTATTGATACCAGGTCAAATTCAGGTACTTACACTGAGTACATTAAAAATAAATTTGATAAAGTATTAATCATATCAGAGCTGCATTCATTTTGTGGCTTTTTTTATATTTCTGTTCAAGCTTTAAGCTTTGGTTTAGTTTTAGCCCCCTGGAGGTACTTCCTTTTTGCATTAGGATGCCATACATCCTCTGGGTTAAATGGCATCCAGTGTCATTAAACCTTTTCACACAAGTTAAAGTCAGCATTTCCATAGACACACTCCTAAACCTTGTGGACAGCCTTCCCAGAAAAGTTGAAGCTGTTATAGCTGCAAAGGGTGAGCCAACTCAATATTGAACCCTATGACTGGGATGCCATTAAAGTTCATGAGTGTGTAAAGGCAGATCTCCCAATACTTTTGGTAATATAGTTTATGTACATTATATATATACATATACATATACTGTATGTATAAATATGTGTTCAGAAAGGTGGGTTGTATCTCTGTGTGGTAAAACTACCTTATGATCATTCATTTTTTCCTTAATCTGATCTGCTCCTGGCAGTGGGTGATCCTCAAAAAAGCAGAAAGTAAGTCATCATGTCAGTGCCACTCGTTGTATTGTTATTTTGGGGTTGATTTACTCAAACTGGAGAGTGCAAAATCTGGTGCAGCTCTGCATAGAAATCAATCAGCTTCCAGATTCTTTTGTTAAAGCTTAACCACCAGACCGCTCACCGCCGTTATACGTCGGTACTTTGACATTAGACACAGATAGCTGCCATAACCCAGGTATTTTCTTAAATGGCGGTCGGTCCCCTTTGGGATGAAAGTGGTCTCCATGGCAGATTCGCCACAAGATCACTTTTATCGGCGGTGGTAGAGGTGCCCCCTCCCAGTCGTCTCTGCCAGTGAGGGAAGGATGGCCCCCACTCGACTCAATGCCGTTGCGCTGGATGAAGGAAGTGACGGCAAACGTCACTTCCCCCCAACGGCCTTAAAGGGACAATTTTTTTTAATTGAAAAAAGAGACAATTTTTTTTATTGCATTTAAGTGTAAATGTGATATCTGAGGTCTTTTTGATGCCAGATCTCACATTAAAGAGGTCCTGTCGTGCTTTTTCCTATTACAAGGGATGTTTACATTCCTTGTAAAAGGAATAAAAGGGATCCAATTTTTTTTAAAGGGACAATATGAAAATAAAATATAAATAGTAAAATAAGTAAGAAAAAAAATAATTAAAGTGCCCTGTCCCTCCGTGCTCGCGTGCAGAAGCGGACGCGTACATAAGTCACACCTGCATATGTAAACGGTGTTCAAACCACACATGTGAGGTATCACCACAATCTTTAGAGTGAGAGCAATAATTCTAGCAAAAGATCCCCTCTGATCAAAACTGGTAACCTGTAGACATTTTTAAACATCCCTATGGAGATTTTTAAGTGTCAAAGTGTCGCCATTGTCGCCATTCCACAAGCGGGAGCAATTTTGAAGCAGGACATGTTGGATATCAATTTACTCTGTGTAACATTAATTTTGACAATATAAAAAAGGGCTAACTTTACTGTTTTCTTATTTTTTAATTCAAAAAAGTGATTTTTCCCAAAAAATTGCGTTTGTAAGACCGCTGCACAAATACGGTGCGACAAAGTATTACAATGACCAACATTTTATTCTCTAGGGTGTCTGAAAAAATATATATATATATATAATGTTTGGGGGTTCTAAGCAATTTTCTAGCAAAAAAAATTATTTTAACTTGTAAACACCAAATGTAAAAAATAGGCCTGGTCTTTAACACCCCAGGCGGTATTCCCGAGTGTGGCTGAATTTTCTGTACCAATAGCGGTAACCCTGAGCCACACTCAGGATTGCATTGCTGGATCCAGGCAGCGTTACTTACCTTGTCCCCTGGGTCCAGCGATGTCCCCCCGCTGTCTTTTGCCCGATTCACTCTGTGATGCCAGGCTCCATTCCCTGCAAGCGGCGCGTCGCACAGGGGCATAGACCGGTGGGAAATTCAAATAGTGAAACACATAGTAAACATACAGTACACTGTAATCTGTAAGATTACATTACTGTATCAAATCATTTGACATCCCCTTTGTCCCTAATGCTTGGTCCAGTGCCCTGCATGCACTTTTATATTATATATGCAATTCTTCCTGCCTGGAAACTTGAGAACGTCCATGGCAACCAAAAAGTGTCCCTTTACGTCAAAAGTGGTTTTTGATCAGCTAGAAAACAGCGATAGTAAATAAGAATCATTTGCAGAATTGAGTGATACTGATTTGTGGGGAAATTCGTCATCAGACACTGAGAAGTGACAATTCTACAAGTTAGCAAATGTCAGTGTTTTTTATTTGATTACATTATTGAATAAATGTTATTACTATTATGTTATTATTTTTGATTAATTATTTGGTTATTTATTATATTATAATTTATGATTTCGTGTTCCAAACTTTATCATACCCGGGATGTCTACTAGACTCTTGTTTGGAAAATTTTAAGTGAGTTATTGCTAATAATTACAGACCTACAATATAAAACGCCAAATCTCTATGCAAAATAATGTACCACTTTTAGACCCAAAAATCTGACAAAATCATACCGCCAGGGAGGTTAAAGCTGAAGTTAGAAGCTGATTGGCTACCATGCACAGCTGCACCAGATTTTGCACTCTACAGTGACTGCAGGGAACAGTGGTGATGCCCCGAGTCCAAGATACATTGCAGTCAAAGTATTTCTCAGTTTATAAACAACTTAATATTCAAGGGGTTAAAGCAAGCTAACAGCTGCTGATGTAGCTGTGAGTTTTGTTTGGATTTTTACAGCTGGTGATGGGTTTCCAGGTAAAAGTAATTCAGGTGGCTTTAAAGCTGCCAGATCACTTTTATAGGGCTCTGAAAAGTGTGCCCCCTCTGTAGATGCCGTAATTGTTACCAAGTTCTCCTTTTTCTCTGGGATCCCAGGACTGAAGAAAACTGCTGTAATATTGACAGAAGGAGGGACTCAGAGAATATCCATTCTTCTTTTCCCCCTGTGACTAATGAATCCAGATGCAACATTTATTAGATCACTGCCAGAATCAGAGCTGTCATTCCCCAGCTACTGTAGATAAGACAGCAGATAATCATCCACAGTCTTTGCTTTATTAGCTACAATGGAGGGCAGAAGAGACATTAAGGGTCTAGAAGAACCCTGATGTCTCCATAAAAAGATATCTGTTCATACTATCACATAGCTATGTAATAGCTATAATGTTAAATGAAAAAAAAAGTGTTTTATAAGTGTATTGTATTAAAATAAATGTACATCCCAGTGCAGCATAGGACACACATGTGTATGCAAACATACATTTGTCATGAATTTCAGGACCATAATTCATGGTTTCATCTAAAGTGTTAACCTGTAAAGGCTTTTAAAATGTAAAATTTTAAAGAATTTTGGGTACTAAAGTTTTTAGTGCATGTAAACTTAAAGCTTGACATGTTTGGTATCTATTTACTTAATGTAATCCCACCTTTTATATTTTATCAAACTTTGGGTAGAATATTGTGTTTGCTTGCACTACAATTCATTTTAATGTATTATTTTTTTTAAATATGTGTTTGATAAACAGCTGTGCAAATATTGTGCAATATAAAAAAATCACAGCTGCCGCCATTTTATTGTCCAGGATCTCTGCTGATTTGGACCAGTGCACAAAGCAATGTCCATAAAGGATGAGTGAGTTTCGGGTTGAGCAACTTGACTGGCACAGAGTCCTGACCTCAACCCAATAGAACACCTTTTGGGATGAATTAGAGCAGAGACAGTGAGCCAGGCCTTTTCGTACACATAAGTGCCTGACCTCACAAATGTGATTCTGTAAGAAGGGTCAAACATTCCCATAGACACTCTCCTAAACCTTGTGGACAGCCTTCCCAGAAGAGTTAAAGCTGTTATAGCTGAAAAGGGTGGGGGTGGGCCAACTCAATATTGAACCCTATGGACTAAGGCTGGGAGGCCATTAAAGTTCATGTGCGTATATATATATATATATATATATATATATATATATACAGTATATATGTACTTTTTTTCATGTTCCCCATACATACACTGTCTGGGACCTGTATCTATAAAATGTGGCACTGTAAATTTAGAAAAAATTGGAAATCAGAAGATATTTTACAACTCAATTTTCTGTCACGCAAACAGTCAAACCATAATACATTTTTAAATTAATTGTATTCTATATTCTGACAAATTTATGTGAATTAGTACCAAAATCACCATGTTGTGACAATTATTTGGCTTTATAAAGGTATTTTTCAAAGTGTTTTCACAAGGTCATCTAGTTACTATTTGAATGAAACAGGAGAGTTAGCAGGGTTGAGCTAAAGCAACACTCAGAATACATTACAGCAATTATTGTTTTGCTGAAAGGAATTAGGATGATTTTTTTTATAATTACACAAACAAAGGTATTTTTCTTATGGAACAGAAGTAGCCAAAGTTATACAATACACACATTCATTCTGACACAAATGAAAAGATAATTTTAAGCAGTTTTACAATTAGCTGACTATGTGCAGACTGTTACTTTGCCAGATAAAGAGCCCTTTTGTGTTGTAACAATGGTAGCATTCCTGTATTTGTTCCCTTTTAAGCTGCCAGTACAGACAGTCATATTCCAAGCTCAGGAAAATTGGCATTTACTTTATGAAATGTTTTCTGTGATTACTGCTGGGTGGTCATCTCTTTAGTGACAATACTAATGTTTTGTTTGTAACCTGTGCAGCTACTAAAGATTGCAAAGAAACACCTTGTAAGGTTGCTAGTAAAAATTGTATTTCTTGCATTCATCTGCTATTTAAGTTATAATGCCTCACTGGTGATTCTTTCGTACTGTATGCCTCTTTGTATTGTACAAAGCTTCAACATTTAGAATTAAGATATACATGAAACTCATATCTGAATATATTTCGTAAATAGGAATTCAAGTATAGAATTTAGTGTTGAAGCTCGCTAGATTTCTGCTAAAACATGCTAAATGCTTTTTTTAAAGTCACAGGCAACATGCTCTACCTGGCTCTAAAGGTAATTTTTCCCATAAAATAATAAACATATTATACTTACCTGCTCTGTGCAATGGTATTGCACAGAGCAGCCCCTTACTTATTCTTGTGGGATTCCCTGCTGGTGCGCTCCGCTGTTCCACTTCTGTGAGTGCCCCCATAGCAAGCCAGCTGCTATAGGGGTACTCGTGCAGGGGCACTCCTGAGCCGGGCTGTGTGCATCCATAGACACACACAGTGTGGTTCAGCCCTGCCTCCCACTCCCTCCTCACAGAATTTAATTTACAGCAGGAGGAGCCCATGGCTCCAACTGCTGCATCTGTATCCTGTGAATGCAGGGAGAGGCAAGAGTGCCACTGCAGGCGAACACAGAGCTGGAACAAGCAAGTACTCAGGTAAGTATTTATAGGGATGAGGGGGCACTTTTTATCTGAATGCAGAGAACACATTAAGGTAAAAAATGTCTTTTAAAAGAGCTAATCAGGAATGGGCATTGATAAGATTATGAATATTTACTTTGAAGCTCTTACTATTAGAAATTAGCGGTTTCACTTGCTCACCTCTTTGTTAGATGATCTACACACTGAAAATGAGGATTTTATCATAAAATTGACATTCCAATGTGTTGCCATTCATCCTCTCCACCATCTACCGGGACACTTTCTACTTGTCCCCATAAAAGCCATTTTTTTTAATAAGATTTGCTTTTGAGGACATTTCAGGCAGATTTAGAATTATTTTTTAATAAATCTAAAAAATAAATCAAAATGTTATTATTTCACTTTTCCCTAGTTTCGTGGTACCAGTTATATACAGCTCAATTAAAATATACACATCTGCAGAATTGTTTTATGGCAAACATAAAATTAATCAGTACCTGATTGCACTATGCAGTAAAACATAAAATAAAACGCACTTATCTTAATACTTTTCCATTTTAGCCTTCAGCAAATTAAATATTAGGTTTACCATAAACAGAACTTTGCAACGTAATACATACTCTTTTGAATATGAGATAATGTGAGCATTTTAGCCAGATCTATCTATCTATCTATCTATCTATCTATCTATCTATCTATCTATCTATCTATCTATCTATCTATCTAATTGCTTCATTACTATGGCTACATAGGATCCACTACTGATTATGTGTGAAGGATGGCTACCCCTATTCCCAACCTCCACTGTGCATGCTTTACAGTGAGTAGGAATGGAGTTTAGGTTCACCGCTGCAATAGATTTGAGGAAAATCGTCTGGATTCAATCTTCATGGTCCCAATACATTCTTATGCACATGTGGGGGGGGGGGGGGTTATACCATAATGCACTGCATGTTTTACATCTTAATTCTGATAGTAAACCCCCAGTCTGATCTTTTTGTCTCCCTAGCAAATTTTGGCCTAGGCCTGTTATTTAAATATTCCTTCTGTTGGCCAATTGTATACTACTATGTGACCTGTAGCCTTTTCATTCTTAATGAAAGCTTGAGAGAAACTGGTCAGAAACATGTAATTTTTAAATAAGTGAGAGCAAGGGCAGCTACACCAAACTATTGACCCGCCAGTTAAAGCAATCCTGTTTGTTGTTTGATGAACAAAAGCATGTGCCGCTGTTAAAGCTACCTAAAAACAAACCTTTTTTACAAACTGAAACAAATCAGATTGGGGTTGTGGTGCTGTATGCAAACCAAGAGAATTGTAAAAGAAAAAACAAAAATCAATTATACAGTCAAATATGCACCTCCACCGTACGCCATTTTCTTGAAAATGGTCCTGTTAAATAACACACATACAGCGTGTAGGCATTTTTTTTTCATTGGAACTGTATATATCATTAATTTCAGTGGCCAGCTACCTGTACCTTATATTGACAGTATAAACCCTAAAAGTGTCCAGAATTTAACAAGATACATCTCTTATAGACTTCATTGAGATTTGCCTGTATGTTCAGGTTCAATTCATATTAAGCCAGATTCATTAAACCCCTAGCAAAGCATTAATACTTACCGCTCCTCTCTGCTAAAAGAACTGTTTGAACTGTCTGCCAGAGTCTGCTGGAAAACCAACACTTCTGGGATTGTTGCTCTCCTATTACCCTTACTGCTGTCACTGGTTCCCCCAGCTCACCTCCACAGCATTGTGTCCTGTAGTCACATGCATGTTGTCAGTAGACTTTGGAGGTTCTTTTCAAAGGAGTTGTGTTCAGCAGCATAGCCAGCAAGAAAGCTTTCGCCTTTACTGGGAGCTGCTTTATTTCATTTTTGGGAATGGTGATAGGGTCACTTTAAGTGTGTTGACACCCAAGACCAGATTTTCCTCTTTTTAGAGCCTATAGGCATAGCCTTTGGAACCTGAAGCAATATGTGTGTGTTCCTTTGTAAAGGGGATTTATTTTCTCTTCTTTTCCATAGGTATAACAGGAAGTAAGAGGAAATCTCTCTAGAATAAGGGGGAGTCACCTCCTAGACATTTGTCACCATAACAGGCGTCACCAGTAGAAGATTTCTCTTTACTTTCTGTTCCTTTGACAACTCTGACATTTTACATTTCCCATCACTCTCTGTACAACAATGGTCTTCTGAGGGAAGTTTCAAAACTCCCTCACTCTATCCATGAGTAAAAAAAAGTTGTGGCTTTACATACACTTGAAGTCAGTATGCAAGCTTCCAATCAATATTAAAAATGGATCTTACACGAGATATAACACAATCTGACATATCAAGTTATTCATGCCTCCTCCATACACAAGTTAGATTCTTGAGTACTACAGCAAAGAAAAGTGGATGTTTCTTATAGCCAATGAAACTAATCACATTCATTCGGGAATATAGAATGCAAATAATTAAAAAAAAATCTGAACTGGTAATTTTTCATTTGTTCATTTTTTTAATTCAATGTAGTTTACAAGCTAATATAATGACTATGAAATTACGATACTATATGTGCAAATATATGTACAAACTAAGATATGATGACATGTAGAATTATTATTAAGTTTTGTTTTTATTACAGAGTCCAAATTCAGAAAGCTTGTCTGCCTGTGACAAATGGTAGTCCATTTTAGAGCACCCATGTTGACTTTGCAGGGGCCGAAATTAAATTCACAGCTTCAATAAACAGCACGCAAATGACTTTGTGACAGGAGATGCAGAATAATACCTGAAGCATAAAGAGAGGAAATGGAGTTTAATTAAGTGTTGCCTTGCTAAATCATACTGAAAAAGTGCAGCAGAGTGCAGTGAATACAAAGCAGGCTTTGGTTATGTTTGCAAAAGAAGATAAATATAATTCTAAACAGTTATTTCCAATAACATGATAAGGCAGTAATAGAATGTGCAATAAGCACCATCTCCCCCACCAAGCACCAGGCTAGAATAGTGCATTGGAACAACTGGCAATAGGTAAGCAATAGTTAATAATTTTTTTCGGCGTTATGCATCGGCATCAATGGGCGTTTTTTAAGACGCCCATTTAAGAAAAAAAAATCCTCTGCTATTTTTCAACCTAAAAACATCGGCGTCAAAAACGCCGGTTAACGTTGGCACAGCGTTAGTGGGCGTTAGGGAGCGTTAGTGAGCATTTTGTAACGTCAAAACGTTACAGCCTTGGAACGCGCTGGCCTTGTGTTCTAAATACTTTCAGCTCACTAACGCCGACGCCCTCTACAGCTCAAAAACGTCAGCGTTTTTTTGGGGCCATTGACTAACATGGAGAGCTGCAAAAAAATGCCAAAAAACGTGATGTCAAAAAACGTCCGTGTGTATGAGGCCTTATATCTATATAGTGAAATGGAATTGATTTACTAAAGCAGTGGAAGATGTTCAGTTAGCACAATATGTGTTCACTTTGCAAAGTGAATCTTAATAAAACAAAGTGAGGCTAGGTTCACCGTAAATGCCCTATAATAAGGGAAATAAAAACAAACAAACAAAAAAAAAATTACTAGTAGAAGTACTTGATTGTGTGTTTATCTACTTCAATACTGGACCTTTTCACCCCCTTCTGCTCAAGCCAATTTTCAGATTTTAGCATTGTGACACTTTGAGTGGTGATTACTCAGTCATGTAACACTGTACCCAAATTACATTTTTATCATTTTTTTTAGACAGATGGAGCTCTCTTTTGGTGGTATTTAATCACCGCTGGAATTTTAAATTTCTAAAATTTTGAAAATAAAGCATTTTTCTTAGTTTCTATCATAACATTTTGCAAATAAATAATCTTTCTTTGTATTGAATGTTGGAGGGGAAAAGTACACTGACTGAGAGCGTCATCACAGAGTGGTACTGTGGACACTTTAACCAATAATGAGGATAAAAGGTGCCACATACCAAAATATCTGGTGTGTATGTTTTTTGGAAAGAGGTATTGACTTTTTAGGCACATACACACAAATGTTTCATTAGAACTTAATTTTATTTAACATAAAGATATTTAAAAAAAAACATACATAACCATCTTACCAAAAATACAACAACAAACACCCTTTCAAAACCGCGTTTGCAGATAATCGAGTCCAAGGTGTTGAGAGTGCTCTAGATGGATAATGTAGATTTTCTTTGTTGCTCTACATGTTACGCACATTTAACGCTTCCTCAGGAGCTGTAGGCCATCTGATAAGGATATATATGAGTGTATGCAGGCAGTCACATTTAAAACTAATAAGGAAGACCGGAAGCGGGGCTGGAGAGTCACAGTAGAACCCCTAGGGGCGAGGAGTGTCTGGGATATATACTTAGACAACAATCTAGTGTAGTATGTATTGTTTGTACAGGGTAGCATCCAGAGTGTTGAGGACAAGTACGATCTGGTGGGTTGCCAGCAGTATATATAGTAGATAGCCCCACACACAGGCAGACCCAGAAAATGGGTATGAATAGAGTCAATAGGGACCCCTCCCTGGATAAAACAAACACAGCCCAGCAGCACCCCAGCAGGGTCAATATTCCAGCAAACGCTGCTACTTATGGGACCGCCCCGTATGAACAGGTATGAACATCATTGGTCTTATATGCAAATGAACATCATATGCCACCTGTAGAGGTTAAATGATAAGATGTAACCCCTCAGAAATATCTCTAATAAAGGGCATTTCCACTTTTGCATTCAAGTTTGGGAAAACCCCACTGTATGTTTGTTATGTGTTCCCATTCACACAGCATACCTACAAAAGAGTTTAAAATATTTCTTGCCTTTTAAGGTGGCCATAGATGGATCAAAATTTGGCTTGTTCAACGAGGACCAGCCAAATTTCAATCCATGTGTGATCACTGCAGTTGAACAGGGGAATTTTCCCGCTGTCAAAATGCAATAGCATAGCAGGGAGGATTACCCCATCCACCTTGAATGTATGAACGTGGGATCCGCCTGAACGAAAAAAACAGAAGCCATTTTAAGAAAAGGGCTAAACAACAGCGCAGAAGGCGGCTTCTAAATGTTTAATCCATTGTTAAAACAGACAGTGTTCAAATCTAGTTTACAGCCAGCTGATAATGAAGGACTGTGAACACATTACAGACAGGGTTAGTTATGTTAAACATTACTCAGCAGCCCCCTCCTAAACATTAGAAAGAAGGAGAGTATGTAAGGATTATGAAGCAAGTAAAAATAACTTAAAAAGATAAGCAGCAAGCTTTAATTACAAAACACAAAACACTACAGTGCTATCTCTGTGACAATCCTGTGGTCATAGGATATAATTAAGGAACTAAAAAAAAAAACTGGCTAACACCATAGATGCTTACAAGGCTGCCTTTAGAAGTGGGCTGGGAATCCACAATCTGAAATGCAAGAGGGAAGGGGAAAAAAGTGGCAAGCAGGCATTGTGTAGCACAATTTATCAAAAGATAAAAAAACGATATAAACAGCAATGGCATTCACAAGCGGGTGTGGTGGGAGATGATGACAGTTTGCAGTGGATAGGAAGTCCAAGTGTGAACCGGCAGCTATGCTCTTTATCCGTTATAGGAACAAGGCAAGCTGTATAGAGGGAGCAAGATCAGCCTAAGATCTGTCCAGAGAGAGCTGGCAACAAGCTACCCTGTGCAGCCGGGATGGGCCGTCCGGTGTTCAGATATCCGTCCAAAGTATGTGTCTCCAGTGGGAGTATGTATCTCCAGCAGGAGTATCGTTTGTTTATCTTTTTTTATACTTTAATAAATTGTGCTACACGATGCCTGCTTCGTGCTTTTTTCCCTTCCCTCTAGCAAGCTTTAAATGTTTTTTTTTTTAAATTATGCTATGTTAATGGAAACATGTATAAATTAGGTATTATGCCAATTTGGCTGAAAAAGTGAAAATACACATTAAGTTTGGTTCCTTTTTACCGGCTACAGTAGTATGACATTTGTACTGTGTAATGCAGCAAAAGGAAACATTGTGGCAGAATCGGAGGGATAGCAGAAGTAATAGCATCCTCTAAAACACTTTCAAGGCTTTATTCAAGGGATCATTGGGCACTGTTGCAAGTCATCGCTTCTTACAATTCATACATGCTGAGTGGAGCTCCAGCCAGTAAATATAAGAGGTAGTACACCAGCACTGTTACAAACACTACATTTTATATATTATCACGCACACATGCAGAGGTGTAAAGGGCACATTATAAGTGCAATTTGCTACATACTTTAAAAAAAATCAATGTTAGCAATACAAAAAATATGTATTTTGCCATGCCAGGTTTGAACCCTACTTTCAATTTTCCCTTCTCAATCTCCAGTTTTAAGAGTGGAGGGATATTAGTAAGCAAACTTAAAACCTCACTCTAGGCAGCAGGAAAAAAATATAATGTTTGTTGAGACTACATGCACACAGAATTGAATACAGGTACTTTATATAGCCATAAAACAGAAAATACACCTGTATTTATAGCGCCCAGTAGCCCCAGATGCAGAAAATTTCTATCCATATTACTGTATTACAAAATATGCTATCTCATATAAATGCTAGAGCTCATAATTACAGACGCATGAATGTTTTTTCCCTTAAAGTGTTATATTCAGCAAAATCCATCCGTGTGGGTGCGCATGTAATCAGGAACACTGGCATTTACATGAAATTATAGGCACACAGCGTATTATGTAATATAATTAAATGGACTCATCAACTGGGGCTCCCGGGAGCTGTAAACATAAGCATATTTTATGATGTACAGCCATACACCTGCATTATGTTCATGAGCATGTACCCTAAGTCTGGACGTAGAGGAATAAGCTGTAATACTTGCCTTATTCTTTGAACTTCTAATATGTTATGTGACCAGTCCTCCGAAGCTGCTTCCATCCAGCAATCGCACTTTGGCATCATGTACAATGCAGGACTTTTGGGCTTGCATTGTATGTGAGGATGCTGAGGGCCTACCAACAAACCAGGGAATCAGGGAAGGAGAGATCTAGTGGTCAAGTACAGAGGACTAAGGTATTACAGTTCATACCTCTACTCAGCCCATTGCAGTGGTATTTTTTGCAAAACCATCCAAAGCTATCAGCATATGATTTACTTTTTACCTTTTCATTTTTAAAGAGTCAGTGCACCCAAAACTGATATTTGAGTCCTTTGTTAAATGATAAGACTAAATTCATATCTTACATCTTAAAGCGGTTGTATACGTCCAACGGCATAATGAGCTAGTATGCACTGCATACTAGCTCATTACGAAATATTTACCTCAGAATGAAGCTCCGACGGGTCCACCCAGCCCCCGCAGAGGGAGTTGACATTTTCCCTCGGGGTTCCATCTGGGTTCGCAGCGCTGGCACTGTGAGTGGCCGAAGCCACGAGACGTCACTCCCGCACATGCAAGCCGGAGCTCGTATTTACGCCAAGGTTTCCGGCAAGGTCCGCCGCTATACGCCGGGCCTTCACCAGGACATCACGGCACATGCGTGGTGATGTCAGCGGCTGCATGCAGGGCGAATATCTCCTAAACCATACAGGTTTAGGAGATATTAATTTTACCTACAGGTAAGCTTATACCAATAAAAGGGGTATACAACCACATTAAGGGGACTGTTTCTCAGACTGTATACCTTCTGTGGCCATGGGAATCCACTCTCCCTAATAGTTTTTGTAAATGTATTTTATATTATGTAGAATACAATGCATGGTACTCGAACACTAAAAAAGTGTTAGCGTAAGTGTGGCAAGGAAATCTTGTTGGAGCATCTACAACTTGTAATAAGCCAAGGACTGATCCAGCTCACTAGGCTCACTAAACATCTATGGCTAAAATAATGCTTTTGGGTGACCTGACCCTTTAAGACAGTATTCACTTTAAAGTGGTAGTAAACCCATCCATTTAACAGTTTAAAAACCAGTTGGCATGTGTCGGAAATGTAACACTCCCATTGGTTGTGCTCTAAACCAAAGTGTCAAACCATCCAATGGCTGGTGTCATAGCTGATCACATGTGCAGCATCATGGCAGTTGTAGATTAAACAGAGGCCAAGATGGCAGCTTCCTTGGCTGAAAATGATAGGAGGGCTTACTACCACTTTAAATAAGATTTTTTCAGGCATTATTACTTACGCATGAAATACATAAATATTTCACATGGCTATGATGAGTAATGTGAACATTAAGAAGAAAACCCATGTGTTTTTGCATTAAATTGTTTAATTTATTGATCTTAATAAAGTAAGCTTTCTATGCCTTCACTTTGTTCACCACTTCAGAAGTGGTTGGCCCAAAAAAAAAAATATTAATGATAATATTTTAATCGTATGCACGCACCTTC
The DNA here is from genome assembly GCA_018402905.1 of Glandirana rugosa. NCBI lineage: Eukaryota > Metazoa > Chordata > Amphibia > Anura > Ranidae > Glandirana > Glandirana rugosa. The sequence continues at coordinate 1,397,233 of BLSH010373257.1, read as the reverse complement.
ATCTTCATACAATTATAAATTGTGCATGTGTATGAATTATTCATCTTTGCCTGGGGCAAACAACAAAGGCTGCATGTTGTAGATATAAATTGTCATACCACGTAAACAGCAATAAAAGCTTATATGCAATTTCAGCATCATTTTCTAATTATATCATTTATGGTCATTTAGGTATTTACTGAAAATAGTGGCCATTGGCATACAGACTTTTCAGCCATCTGCCAATGCGTATACTGATTAAGATGTCCACATATAAAGAATGCTCTTTTAAATGCCCTTCACAATCTGTGCATATTTGGTTTTGACAATAGGTAATGATGTGGAGATGTATAAAAAAGGTTGCCAGCAATTACTGCATTGCTAGAGAATGGCAGCATTCTCCTTCCATTGTCACTATTGTGCTGATATTTAAATAGTCCTTTTTGTTACCTGCAACAGCCATAAAAACTCTTGTGACAATTAGTGTTTCAATATGCTATATGGTTCCTTCTGCTTAGAATTCCTAAATTTTTTTTTGTGTTTGTTCGAAAAGCATCCTCTTTGTTTTTGAAAAAGGAATACCAGCAATTCTTTGTAGAGAAAGAACCATCACTCATAATATACACATGTATCAAGGCCTATTTTTTGAAGAGCAGTTATCCAGAAAGTGCCAAAATATGCTGCTTATTTGAAAATTTACAACACGCACTGACAAGCTTACTCATACCAATATGAGTGCTTTTTAATTGAGATATCATGCAATGTCCACTCTCAGCAGTAAATTTCATCTTAAGTCATCTTTAAAAAATATCAACACTCGGTATGATGCAGTGTAATTATGATTCAGACAGTGTTGCCTAAAATAATAAAATACAAAGATATCTCTTACTTTTTTTGGGGGACTTTCTACTTTCAGAATAATCACAGTAATTTTGGAAAAGGGTGTCATCCTGTACAGTGAAAATTCAAATGACCCTCTCAATAATAATTGTACGTATTGATAAACAATTAGAATACACACTTCTGAGGATTGAAATGTACATGATTAATCTAAAAGGTCTTCCATCACATAGGAAACTGGCCATTTTTTAAGTAACATGAGGTCAGTTAACTGTTGTATAAAGGACAAGCTGTTAAATATTTAACATGAAAAAGGAAATTAGATCTGACATAATTTCTGAAAAAATCATAACAAACTTGTGATTTTAGTAAATTGTTCTTTACATTAGCCTTGTTTAGCTGGTATTCTGGAAGCCTCCTATAATATATTTGTTCTAGATTTATGTTTATGAAAGCAGGATTATTTGGCATAATTTATCAAAGAGTCTATGCTGCCACATTGTAACTAGAGTTGAGCGAACCTCTGGAAGTTCGGGTTCTGCTGGTCCGTCCGAACTTCGGGACAAAGTCCGGGTCCGGGTCCGGACGGAACCCGAACGATCGCACGGACAACGAACCCCATTGAAATCAATGGGGACCCGAACTTTTAGGCACAAAAATGGCTGTAACAAAGTCCTGGAAAGCCCTAGAGGGCTGCAAAAGAAAGAAAAATGGGGGTAAGGGTAGGGCAAGTGTCCTACAAAAAAATGGGGACAGGGAAATAACTTTAAATATTTAAAGAAAAATAAAAACATAAAAAAAGCAAATATGGAGGTGAATGTGGATCATCCTCAAACTGTGTCTGAAAAGTATTAATTAATGGTAGAAGCCATATAACTGTTCTAAAATCATCTTCAAACTAGGGCAAGTGCCCTACAAATAAATGGGGATAGGGAAAATAAATTAAAATAAAAAAACGGGAAGGGGGGTGGATGTGGAGTAGGAGCCTAGAGGTTGACTAGGCCGTGACCGTGGCAGTGTAGGTGGAAGTGGCGGTGGTAGAGGAGTAGGAGGAGGTAGCCAACATGGTTTTTTTTTTGTATTGAGGCCTATTCAAAAAAAGAAGTATATGAATGGCTGTGTGAGTCCGGTCTAAATGTTTATTCTGCACAAGGTACAGACAAGTCTTGTGGGATCCATGCCTGATTCATTTTACTAAAGGTTAGCTTGTCCACATTGGATGTGGACAAACGCCTCCGCTTGTCTGTGATAACGCCCCCTGCTGTGCTAAACACACGTTCCGACAATACACTGGCTGCAGGGCAGGCCAGCACCTCCAAGGCATAAAGGGCAAGCTCAGGCCATGTGGCCAATTTGGAGACCCAGAAGTTGAATGGGGCAGACCCATCAGGCAGTACGTGTAGGCGTGTGCCCACATACTCTTGCACCATGTTGCTGAAATGCTGCCTCCTGCTAAGACGTTGTCTATCAGCTGGTGGTGCTGTTTGTTGTGGCGGGCTGCTGACAAAGCTTTGCCACATTTCAGCCATGCTAACCCTGCCTTCTGAGGTGCTGGCGGTGGCACAGCTGCGTTGGTGGCCTCTACCTCCTCCTCCTCCTCTACCTTCACCTTGTTCTTCCGCTGAGCCCCCGGTATCATTTGGGAATGCCCTCAGCAGCGCCTCTACCAGTGTGCGCTTGTAGTCGCGC
>BLSH010373257.1:1360036-1390750 GCA_018402905.1 Glandirana rugosa | reverse complement strand
TATTCAATCCCCAGTCATCGTCTTTAAAAGTTACAAAACATTTCTTTGAGTTCATCGTGAAACGTTCAAGAGACGTTTTGTGCGGATACGAGGTAACGGTAACCCCCGGTATGTATTACACGGTAATTAAATGACCTTCACGGTCGTCATGTAGTTATCACTACCCAGAGTAAATGATTAAACCCCGTTCTTAACAGAGTACGTTCAGACATGACAGTGTCGTTGGTCAGTCTAAAAAGGAAACGTGACACCTACTTACTTTGCCTTTTTTTACTAACCAATGTTAATCACAACTCGCTTGGACCTGACATTGCAAGCCCAGGCATGGCACGTGGAGTAAAATAGCAGAACCCCGGACCGAACCCGAACGATTTTTGAAATGTCCGGGTTCGTGCCACGGACACCCGAAAGTTCGGTACGGACCCGAACGTTACAGTCCAGGTTCGCTCAACACTAATTGTAACCAATCATTTTTTTCCGTTTCATTCATCCACAGTGCAAAGGAAAAATCTGACTGGTTGCTGTGACAGTACAGACTTGCATGAGACAATTCTTGCCCCAAATTAGTAAATGAGACCCATCACTATTGATGTACTGCTGGCACTTCCAGTAAATTAATGGCACATTATGTATGGCCCCCAATGGCAATGGAGCATAGGCGTGTTTTGCAGAGAACTTGCAAAGTGCTACTTGAGTTTCTTTACAAAACATTGAAAATTTCTGCTACTGACCCCTAACTTATCAATTTTGCAACTTGCAGAAGGTAATTCTTCTTATTTATTTATTATTATTACATTATTTATTATAAGTACAAACTGTTGCAGTACTGTATTTTTTTCAAAGCTTTCTTGATACCGTTTAACTAATGTAGCAGTTTAACTACCTCCGGCCCGCTGTATAGACAAATGATGCTCTCTTGTTCTGGGCCAATGTCATATGACGCTGCCCAGTCTCGCCGCAAGTGTGCATTCCTGCGACACGGCTGCGGCTCTTTACACATGTGATCAGCTGTGTCCAATCACATGGAAACAAGGAGATGCCGCTTATCGGCTCTTCCCGCCTCACTCTGACAGAGTGTGAGGAGAGGAGAACCGATCAGCAGCATTTCCTCTCAGGTTAGACCTGTACGGGTAATCAGGACACTGATCATCAGTGCCCTCATTACAGTGTCCATCAATGATGCCACTCTGTACCCATCTGTGAGGCCAACCTGTACCCATCAGTGACACCAGTCTGTGCCCATAAGTGATGTAATTTTGTGCCCATCAGCAAGGCCAATCTGTGTCCATCAGTGATGCCCATCAGAGCTACTCATCAGTGCCGCCTATCTGTGCCACCTGTCATTGCCCATAAGTGCTGCCTATCTGTGCCTAGCAGTGCCCATCAGTATTGCCTATCAGTGCCCATCAGTGCTACATATCAGTTACACCTATCAGTGCCAATCAGTGCTGCATATTAGAGCCTTCTCATCACTGCCCTTCAGTGCCGCCTTATCAGTGGCCATCAGTGCAGCCTCGTCAGTGCCCATCAGTGCAGCCTGTCAGTACCCATCAGTGCAGCCTCATTAGCGCACATATGTGAAGGAGAAAAATTACTTTTTTACAACATTTTCTGCCAGAAACTAAGAAAACCTTTTTTTTAAAAAAATTAGTCTTTTTTGATTTTTTTTAGCAAAAAAAAAAAATCCAGTGGTGATTAAATACTACCAAAAGAAAGCTCTATTTGTGGGAAGAAAATGATAAAAAATCCATATGGGTACAGTGTTCCATGACTGCGCAATTGTCATTCAAATTGCGACAATGCTGAAAGCTGAAAATTGGTCTGGGCAGGAAGGGAGTGAAAGTGTCCAGTATTGAGGTGGTTAAAGGACAAATTCACTTATAGTGAACTTGTCCTTTAAAAAATACCCACCCTCAGAGTCCCATGTTAAATAGTTATCTTACAATCTTCACTGTGCATTCCTGCCTGGATATGCACAGCCTTTCTCTCAGAAATATCCACACACTGGCCTCTCTTCATAGTGCACCCCTATTAATTCCTATGAGTGTGCCATATTTTGCAGGAAGGCTGAAAATACATCTCACCTATGCAAAATAATAATAATAATAATAACACAGTTCACATGGGTAGTAAAAGGAGGACCCAGAGGGGATGCTTTTAGAAGAAAGACTGTGCAGCACCAGACAGTACCACATCAGTGGAGGCTTGCCCATTGGGCGCCTGGGGCACTGCCCCACCAGTTAAAAAAATAAATATAAATAAACTATATATATAAACAACAGGTTGCGCTAAAATGACGGTAGGTAGATACATATAGCATGCATCCCATAAGTACATGTAAATCATACAGTCCACATAAACATAAATGGTGTAGATGAAAGTAGAGATGTAGATGTATCTTCACAGATATAGACCACCGTGTGATAGTTCAAATTCAGTAGTGATACCTCCACCTCACATCTAATAACTGCTTACCAGATGTAAGCGCATAAGCGCTTTGGCTGTACCCCAGCCCAGGTCCCCCCTGGGGATAAATACGGCAATCTTGGGGTCCTGATGTAGCAGAGTTGGCTTGGGTGAACCACAGAGGTAGTGGAAAGGGCTAACCGGATCCGCCTCCCGGCGTTGGTAAGATAGCAGTCCAATAAGGTTCTTTATACCCCCAGGTAAACTCACCACGGCACCCTACTCACCACATCTACATCTCTACTTTCATCTACACCATTTATGTTTATGTGGACTGTATGATTTACATGTACTTATGGGATGCATGCTATATGTATCTACCTAGCGTCATTTTAGCGCAACCTGTTGTTTATAAAATAGTGTGTTTGTAGTACATGGATAGTACTGTTTGGTTGCAGCTGTGGTTGCTTAGTGCTTTTACATAGTCTAGCGCGGTGTTATCCTCCTTTGTATTGCAATAAACTATATATGTCTGTGTAATAAAATGTGTTCTGTGCCTTTAAATGCTAGTCTGGCACTTGCAGTTCCCTTTCCCTCTGCTGCTACGTAGACAAGGTAAAAAAAGTCTAATTAACCACTTCCACACTACCAACCGTATATTCACGGTGGCAGTGTGGAGGCGTCCTGCGAATCGCCATAAATAAGCGGCAATCTACAGGTGGCCGCTAGGGGGCGCGTGCCCGCCGTACTCCTGAGGAGTGTGCCCGCGGCTCGGGTGGATCCGATGTCCACCGGCGAGCAGCGATGAACGAAAGAACGGGGAACCGCTGATGTAAACACGGCGGTTCCCCGCTCTGTTAGTGGGGGCATAGGAGATCTACTGATCCCTGTCACTGGGATCAGTTAGATCTCTTATGCCCATGGTAGCCCAGCCCCCCCACAGTTAGAACACGCCTAGGGAACACAGTTAACCCCTAGATCTCCCCCTGCAGGTTAACCCCTTCAATGCCAGTGACATTTACATAGTAATCAGTGGACATTTAAATTTCTGATCGCTGTATAAATGTCATTGGTCCCAAAAAAGTGTCAAAATGGTCCAACATGTCCGCCCCAATATCGCATTACCACTAAAAATCACAGAGTACTAGTAAAATAAAAACCCCAGAAATTAATTCTCATCATCCGTAAAAAGAAATTTTGGGTTTTTTTGCAAAATTGTCGCTCTTCTTTTGTTTATAGCGGTGATCAGAAAGGACGCAGAGGCAATCAAACACCACCAAAAGAAAGCTCTATTTGTGGGAAAAATAGGACGCAAATTTAGTTTGGGTACAAAGTTGCACGACCGCGCAATTGTCAGTTAAAGCGACGCAGTGCCGAATTGCAAAAAGTGCTCTGGTCCTAACCTGGGAAATCCTTACGGGGCTGAAGTGGTTAAGATTAGTCTTTTTTTTTTTTTATTGATCTGCCTAGCAACAGGCCGTCCGTCCAAAAAAATAATTTAGAAGTGTATTGAGGACACTGAGTAAACAGTTTCTCCTTATTGGATGTCTGAGATTTTGCTAGTCTGGTGATAGGAGTGCAATAGGACGGGCCGAAATACTGAACTGGCCCACCTATTGAGCTCCCTTATTGGCTCCCTGCACCAGGGGGCAGAGATTTTCCCCTGGAGCAGTTGCAAGAGGAAGTCAGGGAAGTGTGAGGCTGGGAGCAGCTTGCTGTGCAGCCAGTGAAGGAGAGGGTCCAGGAGGGTCACCAACATGAGTCAGCACATTTCTCTGCCAGCACAGCTTAGATTTAACCAACATACCAGCTCAGGGTAAGATAAAAACTTGGAAAGAAGACCTGCAGTGAACCTTGCTGAGTTATGGTTATCAGGGTTGGAATGTGGGTTAAGGCGGATAGTCATACTACCTGGGCTGGGAGGAGAGAGGTCTGCCTATAGGGTCCTTCAGCAAGCAGCAAAGCACAACATTCTACTAACCAGCTGCAATCAGGACTGCTGATAGAAATTGTGGGGGGTCCCGTACAGACTATTTGACAGAGCCCCCCCCAAGAAAGTATTAAAGCTATATTTCGCTAAAAATACCATAAAACTATTAGCAGACACAAATACAACATAACTCACAAAATTCCTGCTAAATCTAAAAGATAAAACTGAGTTAATAAATAAAAATGAAGATAAGATGAAAAAAATATACAGGCTCCGGGATCAGAGGGAGAGAAAAAAAGTTAAGCTCCATGCACACTGGGCTGAAAAAAACTCCAGTTCCCTTGGCAGAAAAAAACGCTCATATAGAACTTTTTTTGTACAAAGTTTAGACGAGTTTAGGAGAACCAGAAGGGTTTTTTTCTGTCTCTTAAACGTTGAGCTTAAAATATGCCTGTAATCTTTCGAATGTGTATGGACACATAGGATAACATTGAGCTGCTTCTACAGGCAAAACACTAAACTCTTGTAGATGCAGCGATTTTTTTTTAAGCCAGTGTGCAGGGAGTTAGAGATAACAGTTAGATTAAGTTAGAGATAACAAACTCCAGTGCTGAGAGGAGGGGGCCCACACAGGGAGGGGGATTAGTGAAGGACGACTGTCTCTCCCTTATGAGATAAAAGCTTGTAGCAAGGTAGAGGGAAGTAGAGCAATGTTCATCTGCTGGAGGAAAAGAGACACAATTGTCATTTGTTACTAATCCCCCCTGTGTGGGCCCCCCTGTGTGCTCCCACACCGGGGCTGCCTGTACCCCCCTATCAGCAGCCTTGGCTGCAATACAGCATAAAATAGTCTATCTGATCACTAAACTGTGACTTGTGGATGGAAAAATAATTTATTTTTGTTGTGATGTTCAGTGCTAGCACTGATATACTGGTGGGATCACTGGTGCACCCTTCTCAGTGTGATTACCTATGGTTCATCACCATAAAAAGTGAGCTATTAGCTAGACAGATTGCCTGAATGTTCTTCTTATGAAGCTTATAGCAATATTTTGTCTCTTGAGCAAGTACTTTACTGCAAGTACCATTGTCACCTCTGTCTGACTTTCCCTTTAGGGTGTGTCTCACTATATCCCATAATAGGGCCCATGACCCCTATTATGGATATATACTGAGGCCCCCTATTATGGATATACTGAGAGACCCTCTATTTTATTATATCTCAGTATATATCCCATACAGGGGGGCTCTCTCACTTTCAGGCACTATATCTCATAATAGGGGGTCTCTCAGCATATTCCTGGCGCCCCACCATCTTAAAACCTCACCAGCCGCCACTGGACCATATAGTAAAGATCATAGGGACAAAGGTAAACTTTTAACATGGCACTCTGCACTCAGGGGGTGGGGCAATTTAACTAAAAGCGAACCAGTCCTTTAAAATCACTTCAGTTAGTATCAAATCTAATGGGAGCACGAGGCACAGTCACTGGTTTCTCAGTTGTGAAATCAGCTACCAGGCAGAGTCATATAAAGCTTTTCATACCTGTTTTTTGTCAGTTACATAAAAAATATATCTTCCGACCAGATTAGATGTTTTCAAATCATACCACAACAAGGTGAGCAGCAATAATCAGCTTAGTGAAAAAGCTGTGTGCAGGTATGCAAAGATTTAATGTGGCATCAGATAAAATACCTGATCAATAACAGTAGTCTTGTTGCATATACAGCATTGCCACTTTTCTCTAAACAAAATAGAGAGAATTATGTGACTTTTCAAAACACACGAGGGCTGCGGACAAAATACCTTAAAATCAAACAAGTTGCCAACTGTTGGGAGAATTAATAAGTATTGGATTGTTTGTCATAAGTCCTGTCTACAACGAATTGCTGTCTATATATTTTCCTACATAAAAATGAGTTGACCCTTTTAATTTCTTAAGAGTGGTTTCAACTTGGCATGGAAAAAAGTAAAATGAACCAATTATTCAAGATTGATAACAAATGTAGTAGCTAAACTATTTGTGGGAATTAGTTATAGTTATTTTTACAAGAAGGGCATATGGGGGTTATTTCTATAAAAACACCTCTGTAGCTGTAGGCATTATGGATAAATTCATCTTCTTCAGATTTTACAACAGAAGCACTAAAACCACAACCCCTCTACCCTTATTTTGGAGAAAAAATTGTCAATGTAAACAAACTTCAGGTGTTTTTAAGGTGCCCAAAACTGAATGAAACCACACTTCAGAGTCTCTGTTGTGATCCTTGTTGTGATTACTTCCTAGTATATGCAGCTACAAAGTCAATCAGCAAAGGTTTATTTTAAAACTCCTACTTTATCACCCTTTAAGAACATGTAAATTGTGTGATGTCTATAGTCTGGGTACAGGAGCACTTTAAAGTGGACCATGAATGAAAATTTGGGGCCCAATACTTTTTAGGCCCTTCCTTTTTCTTAGAAGAAAAAGTAAACATACTCAACTTACATCTTAGCTTGCAGAGAATTTGCCTAGGAGAAGTGACCTTACTGACCTTGCTGAGTTTTCTCCCAGGATCGTGGTAACACTGAGGAGCCCATGCCATTTTTTATGATCTCTGCAAGGTAGTTAGGTTGAGAAAAAGTTTGGTTTCACTAAATAGTTGCAGGGATGATAAACAGTTAGTTGATTTTGAATTAAGTGCATGTGTACACCAAGAGAAGAGCGTAGCATGGAGAAATTTGAAGAAGAGACTGTGTTACACTGAGCGGACTGCACCATGGAAACTCTGGCACAGCAGAGATAGCCGTATGACTTGGAAATGGTTCTGGGGGACAGTTTTGAGCCCAAATTAGTGTAACTGTACTAATTTGCTTTTATTTACTAGTATAGATATTCTTTATATCTATAGTAGTAAACAATGGTGATTTTGAGGACTATTTTGTGTTTCGTTTCTGTTTTGTTAGGGGTTGGTTCTGGTTAGTTTTTTTGTTTTGTTTTTTCTGTGTGTGGTATTGCTGGCGACCCCCCCCATGTGGGTTAGGTCATTAAAGTTTGTACACGTTTTTATTTTATATGCGATAAAATAATAAAATAGATTTGAAAGAAAAAAACATGGTGGTGATTTGATAAGTCTAATGCTTTTTTTGGGTGTGAAGAGCTTGGGCTTTCCTAAGCAAGTGTTATTCCTGAATGTGTTCCTTCCTGTGTATTACTCAAATTGTGGGTTTCTTTTAGGCCCCTTTCACACTGGGGCGCTTTACAGGCGCTATTGCACTAAAAATAGCTCCTGTAAAGCATCTCCCCATTCAACCCAATGTGTCCTTTTACACTGAGGCGGCTCAGGGTGGTGCGCTTGCGGGAGTAAAATTAAACTCCTGCCAGCATGATTTTTCAGGAATGTGGGGAGCAGTGTATACACCACTTCTCCGCCGCCCCTACCATTGGATTGAATGGGCAGCGCTCCCAAAGCGGCTGTACACCACTCCGGGAGCGCAGAGCGCCCGAAGAGCAGCGCCATAGCGCCGCTATTACAGCGGTAGATCGCGGCTAAATTAGCGACGGTTTACCGCTGATGATCGGGCGCTCCTAGTGTGAAAGGGGTCTTAAAGTAAGCTTGATTTTTGCACAAAACAATTGTACTTTTCTAGCTAAACATTAACTGTTTGACGGGATCAAAGTAAAAAATGTTATCTCATTTGGGTTAACATAACATACTTACCCTTCCTTGCCAAGATCCTCAAGCGGGCTTTGACAGTTACATAATCACCTGATTTTAAATAATCTATTTGAACCCCTCCAATCTGGTTTTTGGCAGCTACACAGCACAGAAACCGCCTTGGTCAAAGTTGCAAACGACCTTCTGTTAGCCTCTGATTCCGGGTCACTAACTATTCTTATTCTAATAGATCTTAGTTCTGCCTCTGATACTGTAGACCACAATCTATTACTCTCCTGCCTTGAAACCATATTTGGAGTCTCAGAATTGGCTCTGAAATGGATTAAGTCATATCTTGTTGGATTCATGTTTGAATCCGGCCCAGTCAAGTACAGTGTTCCTCAGGGCTCAATCTTGGGTCCCTTACTTTTTAGCATATACATGTTTCCACTTGGCCAACTGCTTAGATCACATGGGATCAAGAATTACTTCTATGCTGATGACACTCAGACATACATCCACACTAAACCAGATTCTACTTTGGCTGCATCTCTCCTATCTAACTGTATTTGTGATATAAAAACTTGGATGGCCAATAATTTCCTTCAATTAAACAGTGACAAGACAGAAGTCATGCTTATTGGCACCCCCCATCAATTACGTAAGGCCATTCCAAATAGCTTATTTATAGATGGCACTTTACTTGAGCTTCAGTCCAAATTGAAAAATCCAGGGGTGATATTTGATCCTAGTCTAACCTTTGAGCCCCATGTACAAAATGTTGTCAGAACATATTTTATCCACTTGAGAAACATTGCTCGGGCTGCGTCCCATACTATCATACACTGTAGCTGAAAAGCTGATCTATACATTTGTGTTCTCCTGAGTTGACTACTGCAATGCTCTACTTGCTGGATTACCTAAATCCACCAGAAATCAGCTACAATATGTTCAAAATTCTGCAGCCACGGATTTATATTTATACTACCTAGCTGGGCAGTTGAAAAATTTAAAAGAATGGGTAACACAAGATCAAAGAGGAGGGGTGGAACACTATCTAATAAGTAAAATGCAGGTGGAAGATCTTTTGGTGGGGCTAGAAGTACGGGAACCAAGAAAGATTGGAATCAAAATTCCTCTCTTGATGTTGGCTAGATGAGTTTGGAGAGAAGCAAAAAAGGTGACGGGCTACACAGGTGTTCTCCCGGAGGCAGCGTTATGGAATAACCCAGAATTTGAAAAACTAAGAAAATTTGAGGACAGTAAAATATGGAGACAAAAAGGAATAAATAAAATAGGCCAAATATATGATAAGAATATAATGACAACATGTGAAAAATTAAGAGAGCAATATAATTTACATAGTAAATATATATATAAATACTTACAACTCCGACATGTGTTACAAGTACAGTTTGGAAGAGAAGGACCAAAAATAACTAAATACCCCCTCATAGGAATACTGAAATCTCAAGGGCCAAAGGGATTAATAGCTAAATTATATACACACTTAATGCAGAGTAAGATCGGGACAGAACCGAGAAATCTCTGAGAAAATGGCAGGAAGTAATCCCGAGTATGATGGAACAGGAGTGGGGGGAGGTTTGCTCCTCTCATATCGCCGGCAATTAATAACAAAATAATACAGTTGAACATTATACATCAAACCTATTTAAGCCCGGCCAAATTATATAAAATGGGGCAACGCCAGACATCAAACTGTACAAGATGCAATCAGGAGGGAGCAGACTTCCTCCACTTAATGTGGGACTGTCCCAAGATTAGGAGATATTGGAGCCAAGTCATTGATAGACTGGTAAAAATTATTAATAGTTCAGTAACAAACACAGTAGAAGTATGTTTAATGGGAATGGTGGAGGGGGATAGATGGTCTAGATCAACAAAAATATTAATAAAAAAAGTGTTATTCCTTGCAAGAAAGCAAATAGTCGAAAGATGGATCCAGCCAATACCACCAACGACGACCCAGTGGATAAAAGCGGTTAACCAGATTATACCATATGAAAAAAGTATGTATGAAAATAGGGCTAACATACAAAAGTATGGGAAAACATGGGAAAAAATGGAATAAGTCCAAATGGACAATAGAGGTGAACAGTAGTTAAAGAAAATATTAATAGTGATCAGAGAAAATGAGAGAATGGGTGTAGATTGAAAGGTATAAATGGAAAAATATGAAAAATGGAAGCAATGAAAATACAAATATGAATATGAATGCAAATGAAGATATTTGTAAATGTGATATCTGAAATAAAGAGAAAAAAAATAATTCTGCAGCCAGAATCCTGACTAGGTCTGGTACAAGTGATCATATTATCCCCTATCCTGGAGTCCTTGCACTGGCTACCCGTCAGGTTTCGCATGGACTTTAAGATCCTCTTGCTCACCTACAAGGCTCATCATGGCTTGGAACCCCATTATCTCTCTGAACTTTTTTCAACTTACCCCCCCTCATAACCTCCACTCCTCAAATTCTGGTCTACTGTGTGTCCCCCCTACTCACCTACACTCAATGGGGGACCAAGCCTTCTCCTGCTATGCTCCAAAACTATGGAATTCACTTCCTAAGAATGTCAGAGAGTCCTCTTCTCTAAACTCTTTAAAATCAAATCTAAAAACTTTTTTCTTTAGACAAGCTTTCACTTAATTGTCCCTTTATCCCTTATGTTAGGTTATCCTGTGTATTCCTTGTGCTTTATCCTGTGTATTTCCTGCTATCCTGTGTATTTCTTGTGTTTTCCTTGTAAAGCGCTTTTAGAAGCCACCTTTAAAGGTGATATATAAAATAAAGTTTATTAATGATTTATTATTATAAATGCACACATTCTGTAATTTATGTGAACCAATAAAGAATGCTGTAACCTAAATTGTATGCCAATCTAGGTGTCAGAATGTTGTTTATCAAATCACTGCAAAGTTACAATTGTGAATATTCTCAAAGGATGTCGGTTGCGGTTCCATATGCCAAAGATGTGTTTTGTAACGCACAAGCACCCTTTTATGTCTCTGTCTTTTTGCCATTCAACAAAAGGCACACTTCTGCTGGTATTTTATACAAATCAGTATTCATTTTCCACTGTTGTGATTACATCATCTATTAAAAGAACCTTTGTAGATAGCTAAATAAGAAGACAATTAACAACTATCTATTTTTTCATTTAAGAGATGGTGCTATGCCCTTCTGAACAGGCAGAAAGCCTTATTGTTGACCTATCTAGGGTTTTTATATTTCTAAGTGAAAGTAAAATGCCAAAGCTATGATAGTTATCAAAATTCCAACTGGAGAAATGTGTGGCTAAATGGATTAATCACTGACTTTTCACCTCTGAGACTAGAGCTGGATAACAGCCCAGACTTGAGTAACTGAAAATCATTCTGATCAGTCAGGCGGGAAAGTACCAGAGTGAAATTAGCACTGGTCTTGGTTTAGGTCCTCCAAAATGGGAGCACCAAATCACTAATCCACACCTCACCTCATGACATTTTCTGCCTTACTGTGCATTATTATATTTAAACCAGATTACCTCTAGACAGTTTAGAAATATTATAGGACATGGCTGCACTTTTAAAAGATTGTAAGGATAATTCCAAGGCAGTCAAGAGTTTCAGTAAAAAAAAGAACAGGCAATTAAATTTAACTTGATAAATGACTTTTAGCAATGGAAATATAATTAATATATAATAAACATGGAATATGTTTTTTTTTGTGAATTTTCTAAGTAATAAAAATAACAGTATATTATTTATTGTAATGCTGCTTCTATACAGGTGCATCTAAAAAAAATTGCATATCATCAAAAAGTTCATTTATTTCAATAATTAAACTCAAAAAGTGAAACTCATATATTTTATATAGTGTTATACACAGAGAGATATATTTCAAACGTTTCTTTTTCTTTCTTTTTTTTGATGATTATGGGTTATAGCTAGTGAAAACCCAATATCCAGTATCTCAGAAAATTAGAATACTACAAGACCAATAATAAAAAAGGATTTTTAATACAGAAATGTTTGCTTACTGAAAAGTATGCCCATGTACAGTATGGTATGCATTCAATACTTGGGGCTCTTTTTGCATGAATTTATGCATCAATGTGGTGTGGCATGGAGGCGATCAGCCTGTGGCACTGCTGAGGTGTTGTGGAAGCCCAGGTTGCTTTGATAGTGGCCTTCAGCTTGTCTGCATTGTTGATTCTGGTGTTTCTCATTTTTTCCTTGACAATACCCCACAGATTCTCTATGGGGTTTAGGTCAGGCGAGTTTGCTGGCCAATCAAGCACAGTGATACCATGATCATTAAACCAGGTATTGGTACTTTTGGCAGTGTAGGCAGGTACCAGGTCCTGCTGGAAAATTAAATCAGCATCTCCATAATAGCTGTAAGCCATAATCATCACATTTAAAAAAAAAAAAAAAGAAATGCTTGAAATATATAACTCTGTGTGTAATGCATCTATATAAAATATATAAAAATATAGTTTCACTTTTTAAATTGAATTACTGAAATAAATTAACTTTTTGATGAAATTCAATTTTTTTGAGATGCACCTGTATATTGTCTTGCATAATTTTCCTTTTATTTATTGTGCCACACTTACTTACCTTCTTAGGATATCAAATATAAGCTACACAGGGATTGTAACCTCCCTGGCGGTATGATTATGTCCAATTTTTGCGTCTCGAAGCGGTACATTGTTTTGCATTGAAATTTGGCATTTTATATTGTAGGCCTGAAACTCTTAGGAATAACTCACTTAAACCTGTCCAAACAAGAATATAGTAGACATCCCGGGTATGATAAAGTTTGAAATAACGAAGTCATAAATTATAATATATATGAAAAAAAATTATAATATAATAAATAACTATAAATAATTATCAAAATAATAATATAATAATAATATGTATTCAATAATGTAATCAAGTCAAAAACGCTGAAATTTGCTCAGTTGCAGAATTGTCGCTGTCGTCACTTTCAGTGTCTGATGATAAATTTCATCACGAATCAGTATCACTCATTTCTGCAAGTGATTCTTACTTACTATCGCTGTTTTCTAGCTGGTCAAAAAACGCTTTTGACGTAAAGGGACGCTTTTTGGATACCATGGACATTCTCAAGTTTCCAGGCAGAAAGAATGGCATATATAATATAAAAGTGCATGCAAGGCACTGAACAAAGCACTAGGGACAAAGGGGATGTGAAATGATTTGATACAGTAATGTAATCTTACAGAGTGCGGAGCCCAGAGGCATTGGGCGATAGATTCTGCCGGAGGACACAACGGGGGGACATTGCAGGATCCAAGGGGACAAGGTAAGTTATTTTACCTGGATACTGCGATGTGATCCCAAGTGTGGCTTGGGGTTACCGCTTTTGGTAATGAAAACTCACCCCGAGCCACACTCGGGATAACCGCCAGGGAGGCTACAGAGGATCTTTATCCTAGAAAGAAAAACACTGTGGTTGTGAAATACTTGACTAGGGATCCAGCTTGACCCGGGCCCATTCGACAGTCTTCAGGTCTCCAGCACCTCTACTATTTACTGTGAGGAGCTGGTTGTGAGCCCTTGCAGCTTTACAGCCGGCTTTCCGCTGCACATGCGCTGTGCTTTGTGACATGTCTCAGAAGGCTGCAGGTGGAGAGAGGAGGGCTGAACTTCCACTTGGATCACATAGGGGACCAGGCACCTATCAAAACTAGGTACCTGCACCCCAAAAAAGCTGTAATGTGCCAAATGTGATTCACATTTAGGGTGAAGTTCCGCTTTAAGTATGGAAGTTCAAATAGGCACTCCTTTACATTACATCATTACCACGACTTCAATATTATTATCGCACAGGCACATTTGGAGGTTTCATACAAGCTACAGTACTATGTGCCTATAAAGCCTCCAATGTACACAGCCCACCTTACCTTAAATCCCCCTCAGCTTTAAAGATCTGCATCCATTTTTATAACAGTGGGTTTTCCACTACTGGCTTCCAGAAATTGTTTTCAATATTTTAAAGCAACTGCATTTTAAGTTTTTTTTTTATCTTTTAAATCATCACATATTTGTGACAAGATGAAAGAAGTGTTCAGATACTCAATTCCCTTCAGGATAAGTCTTGATTAGTCACCCATGATTGCAATCACTAATTTCACTCTTAAAACTCCAACCATTTCATTGATGACAGAGCTGTTTTAATCAAAGAAAAATAAAATGTACAGTAAAAAATGTGGCAGTTTTCCTTTATGCATTAAATGAATGTATTTAGGATTCAAGTGACCATTGAGCAGCTAATCAAGGAAATCGTACTTGCAGAAATCAGGTCATAAATTCTTCACACTGGGATCGTTTCATAATCTGAAACATATCTATGCAAATGCCACTCATCAGCAATACTGTGGCTTTTGGTTACATTTTGGTATCCTCCTGACAAAGGCACTTATGATCACATTACTAAAAATCAGAAACAATGTATAATTCATCAAGGAAGTTTGTCTTATTCAGCATTTAAAATTGCTCTCAGGAACAGTAGTCGGTAAGATAGATGTTATTGCATCTTTGGACAATTACCATATTCTCAGATAATAAAAGAAAATATTATCCTGTTCAGGTATCACCCTTGACAACTGAGAAGCCAAACGCATAAATCTAGAAACCAAGCACAAACCTACTTAATACTGTATTGTCAAATTGTGAATGTGTGGACTGTTGTCAATAAACCACCAAAACATGAATAAAATGCAAACATTCGTATGACAGTGTAGCTCATAAGGGTGCAGCAAATGTAGGGAAGCTAAGAGCTGCTTCATGCAGTGTTTGCTTTCTTAAAATAGTTTTTAATCAAAATGGTGAAAACAGCTACTGAGGACCTTTATAGTGGTATAGGAACAGGAGAGCAGGAATTGTGGTAGGTGTGAGGCCAACAGGGGGCCATATGATCTACATAGCCATATCTAAACATTCTCTTTACCATCTTCCCCTAGGGGTTATAGGACCTGGGACTTATGTATGTGAAGCTAAACCATAGTACCTGTTCATGAAAAACAAATAGAGTCAAAGAATATGTCAACAATCAGAAATCAGTAGTCAGGTTGAAATAGGAACTGACCTGACATGACCCCATAAGTCTAGTATCAGGTTCTGAGCATATCTATAGATTTATACCCATTCCCTTGCAAAGATTCAGATTTATAGAATGCCATATATATACACAACACTAGGAACCACAAGTTCAGTACCAAACAGTAGATACATACAGTTGTATGCAAAAGTTTAGGAATCCCTGACAATTTCCATGATTGTCATTTATAAATATTTGGGTGTTTGGATCAGCAATGTCATTTTGATCTATCAAATAACTGAAGGACACAGTAATATTTCAGTAGTGAAATGAGGTTTATTGGATTAACAGAAAATGTGCAATATGCATCAAAACGAAATTAGACAGGTGCATAAATGTGGTCACCCTTGTCATTTTGTTGATTTGAATACCTGTAACTACTTAGTACTGATTAATTGGAACACACAATTGGTTTGGTGAGCTCATTAAGCCTTGAACTTCATAGACAGGTGCATCCAATCATGAGAAAAAGTATTTAAGGTGGCCAATTGCAAGTTGTTGTTCTCTTTGACTCTCCTCTGAAGAGTGGCAACATGAGAGCCCTCAAAACAACGCTCAAATGACCTGAAAAAAAGATTGTTCTAAATTATGGTTTAAAGGAAGGCTACAAAAAGTTATCGCAGAGATATAAGCTGTCAGTGTCCACTGTGTGGAACATAGTGAGGAAATGGAAGACCACCAGTACAGTTCTTGTTAAGGCCAGAAGTGGCAGGCCACATAAAATATTGGAGAGGCAAAGGCGAAGGATGGTGAGAAAAACAGCCCACAGACCACCTCCAAACACCTACAATATCAACTTGCTGCAGATGGTGTCACTGTGGATCGTTCAACAATCCAGCGTACTTTGCACAGGGAGAAGGTGTATGGGAGAGTGATGTGAAAGAAGCATTTTCTGCAAACAGGCCACAAACGGAGTTGCTTGAGGTATGCAAAAGCACATTTGGACAAAGATTGAGTTATTTGGTCATATCAAGGGGCGTTATGCATGGCGGCAAAATAACACAGTGTTCCAAGAAAAACACTTGCTACCCACAGTAAAATTTGGTGTAGGTTCCACCATGCTGTGGAGCTGTGTGGCCAGTGCCGTACTGGGAATCTGGTTAAAGTTGAGGGTTGCATGGATTCCACTCAATATCAGCAGATTCTTGAGAATAATATTGAGGAATCAGTCACAAAGTTGAATTTACACCGGGGCTGGATATTTCAACAAGACAACGACCTAAAACACTGCTCAAAATCTACTCAGGCATTAATGCAGAGGAACAAGTACAATGTTCTGGAATGGCCATCCCAGTCTCAGGACAAGTACAATGTTCTGGAATAGCCATTCCAGTCCCAGGAAAAATAAGGGTACTGGGGACATTTCAAAGGAATTTCAAAGCACAAAATATGCAGGAAGCACCAAGAAATGCAGAGAAGCAAGAAGAATTGCATAGAAGATAAGGTGCAATAAATATATAAGGTAGTATTGAGAAACACAAAGAAACAGGTGCCACAAGGAGATTCAAGGCACATAGTTCTTGAAAGTACAAGGGAGTGCAAAAATACAGCATTTGGCCCACAGAAAAAAAAATTAGCATAGAAAACAAGAACCAGAGGTAGGAAAAAATACAATCAAAGAGGCAGGTTAGGATATATGATGCATGCATGTTGTTCATGTTGCACTGGCCATTTAGGTAAGAACCAAGGAGCTGGGATCACTACAGAATCATGAGATATCACAGATATCGAAAAGGAATACTGGCTGCCAGTGCTTAAATTCTGTAGTGTCATTAAAACAGCACTTTAAAAAAACATTTCCATTCCCCTGTGTTTTTTACAATATGGAGGTAGGGAGGTGTTTAACGTGTAACTAAAGGCAAAACGTTTTATTTTAATTGTAGATTGAGAGGGGCTAGAACACCTGTCAGTTTTTATTGCTGTCTGTGCTCACGCTATGGAGATTCACCCTATATTTGTCCTGTTTACTGTTATCACTAAAAGTAAAAGAAAATCCCAAATTTTGGGTTGACATCAGAACTGTAATAGAGGTGAAAACTTCCAAATGGAACATTAGTTTTGGTGACCCTGGTGACATCCTGGGATTTCCTCCCTTTGGAGGGAAAAATACCTCTGCTAGTGATTATCTGTTTCCCCAACCAACAAGTCACCCAACAAGTCACTCTTTTAGCTAGAAAGAGTCTTTCTTATCAGGCTGAATTCCCTGTGAAATTTAAAAAAAAAGAAAATCCAATAGGGTAAGATTTCTTCATGATGATCTTGCAATAGTATTTTTTTCTTATGTACGTTACATTTTTCCCATTTTTCTCTACTCTTATGTTTTCTTGTTCAAAAATTTTATTGGAGAAAAAAACAATGCTTACATAATAAAGAGACAAGAGAGAGTCATCTCTTAAGGACAGAGGACCAAACCAGTTGTAAAAACGTCTTAGTACAGTAACTCGAATGCAGCCCATTTTAACACAACATAACTATAAAAGAAACGCTGGTAAACAATGTTGGCCCAATGTGCCATTTACAGTTACATACTATCGCATGTGGCTCAAGACAGGACATAACCGGTATATAGAGTGCGGCTAATGTCCAGTCAATTCAAAACAGACCAACAACTCAGTTTTATTGAAGAGGACTCACTGGAGAGACTCTTCATGGTGATCTTAACAGATGGACAGGCCTTGGTATTGAGGGGCTTACCTAAACAGCTTTCAAGTTTATAAAAATAAACAAAGTTGCCAGGGTGCAGGATTAGTGAACAGTAGTAACCTTTGTTGAAAACAATAATCCACACTTACATCAGGATCAGCGATGTGCAGCTCAGAGAGCAGAGGGTACATGCACATGAATGGACCACAGAGCCATTGGATCAGCAGTGAGTATGCCAGGGAACAGCCAGACCCATCAAAAGCAAACTATTGGCAGTGTCTTACGGCCATCCTCTATGCTCACAACAGCACCAGTATCGGGATGTGGGCATCCACTATGCGTTTCAGGGGCTCCTCCCTTTTGTCAAGTTGCCCAATAGTGAACAGAACTGGCTTTTAAACTGTCAGATGCAGATGGACAGCATGAGCTGTGTGGAAGCAGGCCCACACTGAAACTACAAGGACCAGCATGTGAAAAAATAAGTTAAAAATAAACTCTAAATACCGATATCCAATTGATTAACAATGAGTTATGTCAAATGTTAAAAAGCATCCTAATCTCATGAGTGTGCACTTATAATACATAATTAAAAATGGATGATTAAATGATTCATAAATTGTATATGGTACAACTAATATAAATATGCATAACCTTAATGATTACCTAAAATATCCTGTATAATAGATAGTAAAACACATCTAAACTGCAGTTGTATAGCATGTACAGAAAATTCATAAAATTGTTGATATAATGGTGTGAACCTCTAGTTTCTCTTTGAGCTCCTTTGGAGCTAAGGTGCTCAGCACGAAAATCCAGAAAGTTTCAGAAAGTTTCTGAAGTCTCCTAGAAAAGGAGGAGCTATTGGGGATATATTCAATTACCCAAACCCTGAGCCCTTTGGTAGATTTGTTATGTTTAAGGGTAAAATGTCCTGCAATGCTATGATTAATGTTTCCATCCTCAATTAACCTTCTATGTTACCAAATTTTGCTCTAACTGCAAGGATAGTGCTGCCCACCTAAAGGAGGACACATGGGCAAGATAGGCAATTGACTACACAGGTGGTGGAACATGTAAAGAACTTGTGAATTCGATGCTTCTTTCCACTTGAGTCATTGAGCATTTTTTGGCAATGGTTTACAAAGGGACACATTTTGAATACTCTTTTTTACATTGATACGCACTCTCTAGATTGCAAATGATGGCCAGGGGATAAGAAGAGGGTTTTGAAACGTCCTGCAATTTACTGAAAGCAATTATATTCTTAATTTTAGGGGCTCTCTTGTAAACTAAGCGTGATTTCAGTGCATTGACAGACTTTAGTTTGTAATATTGGAGCAATATGATCCAGTGCCTTAGAACATTTTTTTCCCATATTTTGAAACCTGCAGTGATAACTAGTAATAAACTTGACATCTGACTGACATGATGCATCCTTACGTTTGGTGGAAATGGAGACTATAATGGCCCGTACACACGATCCGAAAATCGGACTAAAAATACCGCTTTCAAAGAGATCGTACGATAATCGGATCGTTAGTACAGAGCTTTCGAGAGCCGATCATGACAGTTCATCTGATATTATTTTATCAGACAAACACAAAAAATGTTCTCTTACGATACCAGATCGGACGATTTTCGTTTAATCAGTACAGTTGTCGTCCTAAAATATAATACAAAACGTGACATCACTTCAGATTTTTTATTCTGTCGTACGAGAATTTTCGTGACATTAGTACACTCTTCCGATTTGATCTGAGATTAGCATGCAAAAAAAAATGGACGATCTGTCATCCGATTTTCGGAACATGTGTACTGGTCTTAAGACATTCTTGTTGAGCCTTGTCAACAAGTTCTGAATTATACCCCTTGTCAAGGAATTTATTTCTGAGTATTGCTCCCTATGAAACATATTGTGCCTCAGGTGTGCAATTCCTCCTCAGTCTACAGTCCTGCCAGTTCTGTTTACTATTGAGCAACTTGGCAAAGGGTGCAGAGCCACTGAACTGCATAACGCCCGTCCACATTGCAATACCAGTGCTGTTGTGAGTGTAGAGGATTGCTGTAAGATGCCCCCAGTAGTTTGCTTTTGGAGGGTCCAGCTCTCTGTTTTCTGGTATACTGAATGCAGATCCAGAGGCTCTGTTTTCCATTCACTGTGCATGTACCATCACCCTCTACGTTCTGAGCTGCACATCTCTGATCCTGATGTCAGTGTGGATTATTTTTTTCAACAAAAGTTGCTACTGTTTTCTAATCCTATGCCCTGGCACCTGACGTGCCCAGGAGTTGCGGATTCTTATTAACCCCTTTTGAGCAGCTCCACCCATTACCCGTGGACTCACCCTGAACTCTGATCTACAGAGCATAGTTTGTGAGCACTGAGGCTCTATTTGCTTCATTTTATAGTAGTGGATGTCCTATATCCCTTTTAGTGGCCATGTTAACATCTTTATTGTGGACTTCATTTGGATTCTGATTATTAGAGCACGTACTGTGAGTGCATGGAATACGTAATTTATCCCAGCTTTCAATTTATATCATATATATCATATATGCTGCCACGCTAACATAGTGCAAAAAGATTGCTAAAAACACATGCCCATATCAAAAGGAAATCTGGCAAAGGTAAATAAAATATATGAAATTGTCCAAATCCAATATGTGTCTTGAGGAAAACACCACTGGTATTGTGCAGAGGTCATGCTATTCCATAAATGTAGTCACCACGTGAACCATCACCATGTTTAAGACCCCTTTCACACTTGGGCGGTTTTCAGGCGCTTTAGCGCTAAAAATAGCGCCTGTAAAGTGCCTGAAAACTGCCTCCCCTGCAGATCCAGTATGAAAGCCAGAGTGCTTTCTCACTGGGTCTGTGCACTTGCATGACAGAAAAAAAGTCCTACAAGCAGCATCTGGCGCAGTGTGGGAGCGGGGTATACAGTGCTCCTAAATCGCCCCTGCCATTGTAATGAATGGCCAACGCTTCCGAAGCGCCGCAACATGGGCGCTTTTAGCCCCTTTTTAACCCCTTCTGGCCCTTCTGGCGCTAAAACTATTGGTGCATTAATGCTAACGGAACCGCCACCCCAGGGTGAAAGGGGTCTAAGAAATGCACTCTCACTCTGAAATAACCCCACTACAGAGTCTGATTCTCCTGTTATAAACATATTCAGGAACATTCAGTTCACACCCATTAGTTCCAGTATGTCAAGTTTGCCTTCTCTCCTAGATTAGTAGAGACAATGATGACCATGTGTATATATATATATATATATATATATATACATATATACAGCATCTCACAAAAGTGAGTACACCCTTCACATTTTTGTAAATATCTTATTGTATCTTTTCATGTGACAACACTGAAGAAATTACACTTTGCTACAATGTAAAGTAGTGAGTGTACAGCTTGTATAACAGTGTAAATTTGCTGTCCCCTCAAAATAACTCAACACACAGCCATTAATGTCTAAACTGCTGGCAACAAAAGTGAGTACACCCCTAAGTGAAAATGTCAATGTCCTTAGTCTGCTTGTCTTCAGCAAACTGTTTGCGGGCTTTCTTGTGCATCATCTTTAGAAGAGGCTTCCTTCTGGGACGACAGCCATACAGACCAATTTGATGCAGTGTGCGGTGTATGGTCTGAGCACTGACAGGCTGACCCCCCACCCCTTCAATCTCTGCAGCAATGCTGGCAGCACTCATACATCTATTTCCCAAAGACAACCACTGGATATGACGCTGAACACGTGCACTCAACTTCTTTGGTCGACCATGGCGAGGCCTGTTCTGAGTGGAACCTGTCCTGTTAAATCTTTTTATGGTCTTAGCCACTGTGCTGCAGCTCAGTTTCAGGGTCTTGGCAAACTTCTTATAGCCTAGGCCATCTTTATGTAGAGCAACAATTCTTTTTTTTTTACATCCTCCGAGGAGTTCTTTGCAATGAGGTGCCATGTTGAACTTCCAGTGACCAGTATGAGAGAGTGAGAGTGATAACACCAAATTTAACACACCTGCTCCCCATTCACACCTGAGACCTTGTAACACTAAGAAGTCACATTATACCGGGGAGGGAAAATGGCTAATTGGGCAATAATTGGCACTTTTTTATTTAGGGGTGTACTCACTTTTGTTGTCAGCGGTTTAGACATTAATGGTTGTGAGTTGAGTTATTTTGAGGGGACAGCAAATTCGCACTGTTATACAAGCTGTACACTCACTACTTTACATTGTAGCAAAGTGTCATTTCTTCAGTGTTGTCACATGAAAAGATATAATAAAATATTTACAAAAATGTGAGGGGTGTACTCACTTTTGTGAGATACTGTGTATATATATATATATATATATATATATATATATATATATACATATATGGGAGGAATGGAGTCCCCTCCCTTGTTGAATACATTATAAATAAGCGTGAGGGATTGCGGGGCGTGGATGCTCCAGATGATGTCCTATTGGATGAAATATGTTGGTCTGAGCCTATGCACGCGACACTGGTTCTGGAGTTGAAACCTTTGCTGTACAGCTTGAAATTGTTACCTTTTATGCACTTACCCATTTTTTATCAGTTGAGTAGAATGTGTATCATGTGTTTGCAGCCTGACATATTGGAACCCATGGATGTGAACTGAATGTTCCCAGTGTAAGTGTTTATACACGCAAATCGGACTCTTTGGGGTCATTTCAGTCTGGTAATAGTGCATTTCTTACCCATGGTGATGGCTCACATGGTGACTACATTTATGAAATAGCACGACCTCCGCACAATATCAGTGGTGTTTTCCTCAAGACGCATATTCGATTTGGACTATTTCATATATTTTATTTACCTTTGCCAGATTTCATTTTGATAGGGACTTGTGGTTTTTGCAAACTATTTTCACTATGTTAGCGTGTCAACATATATGATATATTTAGTTTGTCTTACTATTGGTTGCCAGCAGCTGTTTTCATTATCAATAGTTACATCAGCGTGTTTTCTATTTTTCTTTGTTCAATTTATATTAGTTTATATCATGTTAGTTTGCACACAACATTGTGTTGTATTGTCGGTTTGTAATGTGTATGAGATATACTGTATTAAAAATTAAAATATAGATTTTTCTGGGGTGTGAGATATTTTTTCATAGTTCAATAGCAGTTGTAGTTTTATATGGAAACATTAGAAAAGCAATCTAATAGCCAACTTCAGCACATGAAGGAAAAAAAGGTTGTGCAATGAATCTATTTAATGACAACTATTAGCATTCTATTAAAATACTTTTTTCATTTTTTATTAGGTTTTTGGATATTCAGATGTGTTTTGCAAGCAGTACGCCCTTACGTATAGTAACACATCAAGTGTCTTATTTACTGTGACCTGCCATTAAGGCATAATCTTTTCCTGATTCCATTATTACTCCATGTCAAACTCGTCAGCATCTAAATCTGTGTTAACATATGATGAAAATCAGCCGCACACTTCAGAAGCCTCCAGAGCTGTCCACATTCCTTTTAATGAATGTGCCAACTCAGCAAAGCAAAGTGACTTTATAACCTTGTCATCAGCTATGTGATCCCAGTGGAGAGACATAATTGCACATCGAAGACCTTCGTATTTTACTTCAAACCTAGAAGATAACTCAAATGCTGAATCCGGAAATTTATCAGTCTGCATTTTTTTTAATTAAATTATTTTTTCATTACCATTACCTTTTCATATATATATATTTATATATATATAGATATTTTTGCATTTGTAATATGTAATGTTAAATACCTGTTATTATTATATATCCAAAACAGTAAAAATATAACTTTTAATCTTTTTAGTTTGTTTATACACTGTATTTGAATACGATTATCCTTATGCAAATAATCAATTCTTAAAGCTTTTTTATTTCAGGTTTTAGAGTAGTTGGTGAGTAATTCCCTATCAGGCTCTATTGCTACTTGTGTCTCTATTAAGATTCACCTTTCCTATTGGTCCAGATGACCTCTCTGGAATAGGAGGTGAAGGGAAAGCTTTGTAAGTGGACACAGACTAAAAAAAAAACCTGACATGGGTTTTAACTGTCAAGAACACAGGAAGTACGAAATCGAATCTTCCAACATGACAGCAATACAACTAGTGTTTTTAGAAGGCAAGATCTGCAATGGGAGCCCCTTATTTTTCTCAGCACACATGCAGTATATTTTACAATTTAACACCTTTAGTATTTCAACCCCCAAAGATGGACATACACTGATTAAATTTGAGTTTGCGAAGAACTGGACTAAATTTGAGCCTTTGGCGGCCCTGTTGGAACCCTTCCTCCAAATATCCTTCCATCTAAAAGTCAAAGGAGCCAGGTAGATATTTGTCAGCTGAACAGTGACTGCGTCCATTCAGATGCAGCAACTGTTCAGGCAGTCTGACAGCCACAGGTGTCAGCAGTCAGAATACAATAGCTGGCAGGATACATTCATCCACCCATGCTGTTTAATGAAGATTTCTCTCATTCAACCCACTGAATGTGTATCTATGGACAGCTTAGAATTTAGACGTGTGACCATACTGAAATTGATCTTGTTTGATATATAATGTATCATGTTTGTAAAGTCAATATCAAAAATGTTACATTCTGTGATATCAGTGGCAGCTGGTGCTCAATTATCTTGGGGGGGGGTAGCCGTGGCCCCCCAGCCAGCCAGTCAGCCAACCAGCCAACCAACCAACCACATAACCCACCCCCCGGCACGGCTTCAGTGGCTTCCCCCCTGCGTCTCCTCCTGAGTCCTGACGGTTGCTTCTCCTCTCCATTAGGAGTTAGGACTTGTGGCTAATTGGGTCTTAGGGCTCCCAGCCAATTGGGTCTCCTGATTTGCTGGGAGGAGAAGCAGGAAGACATTTGTGAATATTCATTTGCCAATGTCACACAACTGGGTGGGGTGGGTGGTGGTTGGCCCAAGTTTTTTAACAATAAAAGTCGCTACATTATAACGCTATGAGTATTCCATGCTTTTATGTTATATGGATGGGAGCTGGAGGATACAAACAGCTATCTGCTTCTGAAGATTAGAAACGTCATACTATTTTGGCGTGGCAGCTAGAGCATGATGAATGCCTAGCATATAGTTCTGGTAAGGATCCATTTCATAGGGGATTCTGGACACCTGCATGAACACATGGTGTTGTGGTGGTAGTGAAATTCTTAATAAGCTGCTTCACTTGCGGGTTGTTGAAAACCCAGGATGGACAATACATGGTGAAGATAGTCACTCTACACGTGGTGCTTTACTATATTTACATCTGAAAGGACACAGCGTGTGGCATATCATTGCTTTGTGCAGTTTAATAAAGACTTATTTTCAGCGCTTTTCTTATACATGCATGTTTTGGTATTTCATGTTCAATTTTAAAGTGGCAGCTGTTGGTAATTGCTTCAAGTAATTATTTAGAGGCCATTGACCTCATTCTAGGTGGCGCGGATTAAGGATCTATGGCTGCAGGGAACACTATAGACCTATTTGGCTAATAAACAAATTATGCAGAGTTAATCAAATAAAAATGTCACCTAGAAATTACTCTCAATTACATCTTATCATTATAATTAAAAATATATACTCACTTAAAATATACTATAGTGTCCTTTTAAGGCTAAACTTCAGGCAGATATAAAACACCACTTTAGACAGGCTTGCCTTTAATGAAAAATGTAACGTGTCGTTAAACCCACATCATTAACCACTTCAGCCCCGGAAGGTTTTACCCCCTTAAAGAGGTTATAAACCCTCTATGCATTAAGGTGAAAAACCTTCTATAGTTCAGCAGCCCCCCAGAGCCCCCCTTTTACTTATCTAAACACGATCGTTCCAGTGAATGGGACAAGCACAGCAGCTCCAGTTGCTGTCTTGGGTCCTCATTGAATAGATTGATAGTGGCAGGAGCCATTGGCTCCCACTGCTGTTATATATATATATATATATATATATATATATATATATATATATATATATACAGTGCCTTGAAAAAGTATTCATACCTCTTGAAATTTATCACATTTTGTCATGTTACAACCAAAAACGTAAATGTATTTTATTGGGATTTTATGTGATAGACCAACACAAAGTGGCACATAATTGTGAAGTGGAAGGAAAGGGATAAATGGTTCTCAAAATGTATCACAAATAAATATGTGAAAAGTGTCGCTTGCATTTGTATTCAGCCCCCCTGAGTAAATACTTTGTAGAATCATCTTCCGCTGTAATTAAAGCTGCAACTCTTTTTGGTTATGTCTCTACCAACTTTGCACATCTAGAGAATGACATTTTTGCCCATTCTCCTTTACAAAATAACTCAATCTCTGTCAGATTGGATGGAGAGCGTCTGTGAACAGCAATTTTCAAGTCTTGCCACGGATCCTCATATGGATTCAGGTCTGGACTTTGACTGGGCCATTCTAACACATGAATATGCTTTGATCTAAACCCTTCCATTGTATCTCTGGCTGTATGTTTAGGATTGTTGTCCTGCTGAAAGGTGAACCTCCATCCCAGTCAACTCTTTTGCAGACTCTAACAAGTTTTCGTTTAAGATTGCCCTGTATTTGGCTCCATCCATCTTCACATTAACTCTGACAAGCTTCCCTGTCCCTGCTGAAGAAAAGCATCCCCACAACATGATGCTGCCACCACCATGTTTCACGGTGAGGATGATGTGTTCAAGATGATGTGCATTATTATTTTTCCCACCACACAGCGTTTTGCTTTTAGGCCAAAAAGTTAAATTTTGGTCTCATCTGACCAGAGCACCTTCTTCTACATGTTTGCTGTGTCCCCCACATAGCTTCACACACACTGCAAATGGGACATCTTGTGGCTTTCTTTCAACATTGGCATTCTTATTGCCACCTTTCCATAAAGGCCAGATTTGTGGAGTGACAACTAATAGTTGCCATGTGGACAGATTGACAGATTTTCCCACCTGAGCTGTGAATCTCTTCAGCTCCTCCAGAGTTACCATGGGCCTCTTGGCTGCTTCTCTCATTAATGCTCTCCTTGCCCGGCCTGTCAGTGCTCCATGAGATGTTCAAAGCTTGGGATATTTTTATAACCTAACCCTGCTATAAACTTCTTCACAACTTTATCCCTGACCTGTCTGGCATGCTACTTGGCCTTCATGATGCTGTTTGTTCACTAAGGTTCTCTAACCTAGCCTCTGAGGGCTTCACAGAAAAGCTGTATTTATACTGAGATTAAATTACAGACTGGTGGACTCTATTTACTAAAAGTGACTTCTGAAGGCAATTGGTTCCACTAGATTTTAGTTAGTGGTATCAGAGTAAAGGGGGCTGAATACAAATGCACACCACACTTTTCAGATTCAGTGTAAATTTGCTGTCCCCTCAAAATAACTCAACAGACAGCCATTAATGTCGAAAGTGCTGACAATAAAAGTGAGTACACCCCTAAGTGAAAATGTCCAAATTGGGCCCAAGGTGTCAATATTTTGTGTGGACATCATTATTTTCCAGCACTGCCTTAACCCTCTTTTGCATGGAGTTCACCAGAGCTTCACAGGTTGCCACTGGAGTCCTCTTCCACTCCTCCATGATGATATCACGGAGCTGGTGGATGTTAGAGACCTTGCGCCCCCCACCTTCCATTTGAGGATGCCCCACAGATGCTCAAAAGGGTTTAGGTCTGGAGACATGCTTGGCCAGTCCATCACCTGTACCCTGAGCTTCTTTAGCAAGGCAGTGGTCATCTTGGAGGTGTGTTTGGGGTTGTTATGTTGGAATACTGCCCAGTCTCTGAAGGGAGGGGATCATGCTCTGCTTTAGTATGTCACAGAACATGTTGGTATTCGTGGTTCCCTCAATGAACTGTAGCTCCCCATGCAGCTCCAGACATTGACACGCTCATCTCCATGCATGACTGTAGACAAGACACACTTGTCTTTGTACTCCTCACTTGGTTGCCACCACACACGCTTGACACCATCTGAACCAAACAAGTTTATCTTGGTCTCAGCAGACCACAGGACATGGTTCCAGTAATCCATGTCCTTAGTCTGCTTGTCTTCAGCATACTCTTTGCGGGCTTTCTTGTGCATCATCTTTAGAAGAGGCTTCCTTCTGGGACGACAGCCGTGCAGACCAATTTGATGCAGTGTGCGCCTTGTGGCCTGAGCACTGACAGGCTGACCTCCCCACCCCTTTAACCTCTGCAGTAATGCTGGCAGCAATCCTACTTCTATTTCCCAAAGACAACCTCTGGATATGATGCTGAGCACAGGCACACAATTTCCGTGGTCAACCATGGAGAGACCTGTTCTGAGTGGAACCTGTCCTGTTAAACAGCTGGTCTTGGCCACCGTGCTGCAGCTCAGTTTCAGGGCCTTGGCAATCTTCTTATATCCTATACCATCTTTATGTAGAGCAACAATTCATTTTTTCAGATCCTCAGAGAGTTCTTTGCTATGAGGTGCCATGTTGAACTTCTGGTGACCAGTGTGAGAGAGCGATAGCAATAACACCAAATTAAACGCACCTGCTCCCCATTCACACTTGAGACCTTGTAACACTAACGAGTCACATAACACCGGGGAGAAAAAATGGCTAATTGGACCCAATTAGGACATTTTCACTTTGGGTGTACTCACTTTTGTTGCCAGCTGTTTAGACATTAATGGCTGTGTTTTGAGTTATTTTGAGGGGACAGCAAATTTACACTGTTATACAAGCTGTACACTCACTGCTTTACATTGTAGCAAAGTGTCATTTCTTCAGTGTTGTCGCATGAAAAGATAGAATAAAATATTTATAGAAATGTGAGGGGTGTGCTCACTTTTGTGAGATACGGTATATATATATATATTCTGTGTATTAGCTGATTGCCGTGGGTTCAGGTTTAAAAAAAGAACATCAACTAAAACTGAATATATTATGCAGTGGGTACATTTACATTCGTATTGTCCTTTTTAATTTGGTAAATGTATTATTATAGCTTTACAATTGATTAAATGATTGTTCCAAGATACAATAGTCTTTGTTCACTAACTTCTTTTACTAGAAATGAGTCATCTTTAAAAGTCTTTACTTTGAAACAACCACCATTGAGAATATTTAGCCAAGTTTGCCTCCAAAAGGCATTGAGGCTGCTCAACTCTGTGCTAAAAACAGCAACATTTCAAATATGACAAAAGAATATAATAAATTGTAAATTATTCTAGCATGTATCTACACAATGCCCTAATATCAGCAGTGTTAAAGTGGATCCTGAAAGAGTTTCAATCAGCTGAAGATTTAATAATCATGCAGCATGGATGTAACTAACAGCTGTTCTACCCAACTTATAGATGCACAAGTTCTATAGTAGCTTTGATTGTTTAGGCTAGTGCAGCATAATGACTCATTAAAATATACAGTAAATTAGTGAAACAATGGATAGTCAGTTTATTGTGTGTCTCATTTAGGGATGGGCCGAACACTCCCAGGTTTGGAACACTGTTCGAACACTGTTAACATCTATGGGACCTGAACATGAAAAATCAAAAGTGCTCATTTTAAAGGCTTATATGCAAGTTATTGCCATAAAAAGTGTATGGGGACCCGGGTCCTGCCTTAGGGGACATGTATCAATGCAAAAAAAAGTTTTTAAATCAATAGTTTTTTCAGGAGCAGTGATTTTTAGAATGCTTAAAGTGAAGCAATAAAAATGAAATATTCCTTAAAATAATGTGCCTGGGGGATCCCCTTAGTCTGCCTGTAAAAGGGCGTACCTCTGTGAGGTTTAGAACAGTGCCAGATCAAAATGACATTTGTAAAGGAAAAATTGTCATTTAAAATTGTGGCTGTAATGTATTGCCAGCTCCGGCAATATATAAAAAAATCACTGAAAAAATGTGCATAGGCCCCCCCCCCCCAGTCCATACCAGGCCCTTCGGGTCTGGTATGGATTTTAAGGGGAACTCCACGCCAAAATTAAATACAAATTAAATACAAATTTGACGTGGGGTCCCCCCTAAAATCCAAACCAGACCCTTATCCGAGCATGCAACCTGGCCAGCCAGGATGGGGGGGCCCGAACCATACCAGGCTACATGCCCTCAACATGGGGAGTATGGGTACTTTGGGGCAGGGGGGCTCTGTGCCCCCCCACCCCAAAGTGCCTCTTCCCCACAACCCTAGGCTGTGGTTGTGGGGGTCCGTGGGCAGGGGGCTTATCATAAACTGGAAGCCCCCTTTAACCACTTGAATACAGGACGTTTATACCCCCTTCCTGCCCAGACCAATTTTCAGCTTTCAGCGCTCTCACACTTTGAATCTCAATTACTCTCTCATGCTACACTGCACCCAAACAAAATTTGTGTCATTTTTTTCACACAAATAGAGCTTTCTTTTGGTGGTATTTAAGAAGCTCTGGGTTTTTTATTTTTGCGATATAATTGAAAAAATTGCGAAAATTTTGAAAAAAAACAATTTTAGTTTCTGTGATAAAATTTTGCAAATAAGTAATTTTTGTCCATATATTTTGGCCAAAACCTATACTGCTACCTATCTTTGGTAAAAATAACCCAAATTAGTGTATATTATTTGGTCTGTGTGAAAGTTATAGAGTCTACAAGCTATGGTGCAAATCATTGAAAATTGATCACACCTGATGCACTGATGGCCTATCTCATTTCTTGAGGCCCTGAAATGTCGGGAAAGTACAAATACCCCCCAAATTACCCCTTTTTGAAAAGTAGACATTCCAAGGTATTTAGTAAGAGGCATGGCGAGTTTTTTGAAGTTGTTCTTTTTTCCCACAATTCTTTGGAAAATTAAGAAATTATTATTATTTTTTTTTTTTTTGCACAAAATTGTCAAAACAACAAGTTATTTCTCACACACAGCATATGCATACTTCCAATTACACCCCAAAATACATTCTGCTACTGTCCCCGAGTATGGCGATACCACATGTGTGAGACTTTTTCACAGCC
>BLSH010373257.1:1329726-1358986 GCA_018402905.1 Glandirana rugosa | reverse complement strand
AATAATTGGTCAAGGGATGACTGCATATCACTTTACTGCAGCCGTCCCTGACCGGCAGCTAGGCCCTCCTGCAGTATACTGCAGGAGACGAAGAGCGGCGATGACGCCCGGGCGTGTCGCCGCTAGCGCCTAGCGAGCAGACGGCCCCCCAACACAGGGGGGGTCTAGTGTCGGCCGGTGTTTGCTCGGAGTGCACGTGCGGCGTGCACGTGCGGGGAGCCTGTTTCGGGTCGAGGCTAGACACATTTCTCGGTTATCTAAACCGAGAAATGGTGCACTGGCCGACACAGTTAGTGCAAGTACAAGAGGGACAGTGTGTGGGTGACAGGTCCTCTTTATTGGGGGGGTGATCAGTGTGCTTGGTGTACACAGTAGGCGGTAACGAGCTGTTACCGCAATCTCCCTGTCACACACGATTGGTGTGTGACAGGGAGAACATGAACGTGATTGACACAGCCGGTCACGTGGTAAAGAGCCAAATCTATTGGCTCTTTACACAGATCGGAGCTGGGCTTTGTCCGAGGGGCGTGCACGTGCGGCGTGCACGTGAGGCTCGTTTGTGGCCGGCTGTGATCTGGGGGGGACACAACCCCCCGGCAGACGAGCGATCCGCGATCGCCGCTGTGCGGGCCCGCAGTAGCGGCGAGAAGCAGAGGACGTCATATGACGTCCTCCCGGATCGACGGCCAGTCCCTGCCGACGTCATTTCACTATACGTCAGTAGGGAACTGGTTAATAAGGGGGCCCCCCAGGTCCCGGTCCCCCCCATGTGAATTAGTATCGGGTACTACTAATTCACCAAAAAGTGTCAAAAAGATAAAAACAGAGGAGATAATTAAGGACAAGTCCATTATTAAAGAAGAAAAAAAAAGTGTCCCCCGCTGTAATCCATCGTCAATCACAGTGCGTGAAGGAATAAAAAAAAAAAAAGCAGCACCAGCTCCTCCTCCATAGGAGGGCTCCCGCCGACTGAGCTCACTTTGTTTTTATAGTGGAGGGCGGGGCCTCCCAGTGATGTAATTGGGTGAACCGCCCCTCTGACTTCACATGACATCAGAAGGGGGCAGGGTCACCCGTACGGCAGCGGGTGGCCCCACTCTTCACTGTAAATAAACTGTTAAAACAAAGCAAGCACAGACGGCCGCAGCCCTCCCATGGAGAAGGAGCTGTGCTTGCCGTCTGTGCACTATGCATTATGGGGTGTTCGGCGGTGCCAAAGTCGCACCGAACACCCCATAATGTTCTAAATTCGGGGATCAGGCGAACAACGGAAGCTGGGCCCGAACTTATGCTCAGGCCAAACCGTTCGCCCATCCCTAGTCTCAATGTTCTTCTGGTCAGCAAAACTGTGTTGCTAAAGATTTGGTTATCTTTTACAGAATGCTAAAGTCAATATTAGTATATCTAAATATACAGAACTGAAAAACTGCCATCTCTTATAAACTTATAGAATTGGAGTGCAAATACTCATGGATTAGTCACACTGTCCAGTAAAGCTTTAGAAAAAAACTAAATATCAATGAAGAGTACAGTTGACCCCCGAAATTTGCGGGGGTTACCTTCATAGAGCACCTGTGAATTGTGAAAAACCGCAAATTTTGGATGTTGTAAAAAAAATGCCTGTTTTTAAACTTCTGGCACTTAGGTCAGTTGCCAGAAGCCTTAGAAGGCGCAGGTTGTTTGGACAGCATCTTAGGGCTTTAAGAAGAACACAACAAAGAACACTCTGCAAAATACTTGCGATAGTTACATGCGGTAAACTGTTATGATCCGCGAATGCAGGGGCTAATCTGCCGGGGGGGAAAAATCCGCGAAGTACTGAGGCCGCGAACTCTGAGACACAACTTTGCGGGGGTCGTCTGTATAGTCAATGTGATTAATCATCCTAGGCAACAGGTGTATCTCACTGCTCCAGACTGCTTCCAGATTATCCGTCCTTGGGTGCACACCTTGGCTCGCTACTGTAGCTTCAGAACAGAGGAAAAAACAATAGGCGGCACTCCTACCCAGGATGATTAGTGGAGCACAGAACTCATGGGGGCACCTTTAAACTATTTGCTAATGTTTGAAAATGGCCTTGCCGGCAGGTGTGATTCTCCACCGCTCCCAGTAAGTCAGAAAATAGAACCTTCAGGACAGAAAATAATGTAGGGTGCACATAACCCTCATGTCCAGAATTATTAATGAAAAGCTTGGCAATGCACAGCTTCTCCACTATACGCTATACTGTCATAGTCAATGTACAGAATGCTACTTACTTTCCACCTACTGAGGGTGACACTGTTTCAACGGCTAAACTTTA
Organism: Glandirana rugosa; assembly: GCA_018402905.1. NCBI lineage: Eukaryota > Metazoa > Chordata > Amphibia > Anura > Ranidae > Glandirana > Glandirana rugosa. The sequence continues at coordinate 1,356,684 of BLSH010373257.1, read as the reverse complement.
GTAAAACCATGATTTTCCTCTTAATAATTCAAACGTGGAGCCCATCATGAAATAACCAATTATTTTAGGCATGCGACTCTCTCACCTTTCTCTGTCAATGCATTTTTAGGTACCTGGATGGGGTAGGGTCCTTTGTTCCGACACATAGCGGACCAGATACTTACACAGGGATTTTGGATGGAGCTCTAGAGGACAAATATGGTGGTGTGAAATTATAAGTATCAGAAGCAGAAAGGATGGGCGGGCAAACTCTCCTCACAAGCGGCCCTTGATTTTTTGATTCCTTAGGCGTTATAAACCACATATTATTTGTCTTCAGGAGACGCATCTGGTTAAAGAAAGGTTACGCTCGCTTAAACGAGCATGGGTGGCCTCCTCGTATCATGCCACTCACACTACATACTCCAGGGGTGTTTCTATTTTGCTAGCTAAATCCCTATTGGCCGACATTATATCCATTAAAACGGATCCAGACAGCCGGTTTGTTATACTCACTATACAAATTGCCAGAATGACGTTTACTCTGGTCAATGTTTATGTGCCCCCCCCCGTTTACCCCAGATCTTCTCTCCAAATTGTCTCTTCTCCTTGTTGCCAGAACCCCCGAACCGGTGCTGTATATAGGAGATTTTACTGCTGTTCTAAACCCCTCACTGGACCGCTTGGGAGGTAGTAGCAGACCCTGCCCCTCTTTTGTAGACTGGGCTGGAGTCTATAATCTTACTGAATTGTGGCGGTGGAAACATCCCGCTGATCACCAATACTCATGTCATTCTGATTCCTTTCATACAATGTCTCATATTGATTTGGCGTTTGCTACACTCAATGCTCTCTCGCTGGTATCCTCAGTGTCCTATCTGCCCAGGGGGGTGTCTGACCACGCACCTCTGGCAGTGGATCTCTTCCTTCCTCCTTCTGCCCGCACAGGGACCTACTTTATGGCGCATGGGGCCGCAGTGGCTAGAGGAGGAGATCATACAAAGGTCATGCGGGAGAGACATTGTGGACTATTGGAGGCTTAACCGAGGGTCTACTGACTCCTCTACTGTGTGAGAGGCATCCAAGGCTGTACTGAGGAGTGCCTTTATGTCTGTGACGGGTGTCTTGCGTAAAAACGCTATACAGTGTACCGAGGTGATGGAGGAGGCAATGGTGGTGGCTGAGGCGGATTACGCGGCTCGCCCGGACCCCCCTAGGCATGAGTTGTGGTTGACCAGACGTAGAGAATATGAACTTAAGCTGCTGCACCTAACCCAAAATAATATGTTACATGTGGTACAGAAAATATTTGAACATGGTAACAAGGCTGGACGGCTCTTAGCCTACCTAATTAGACCAGACAGTACCCCTGTTTCTATCCCTCGAATCCTTACTTTACAGGGAGGGATTACTGACGTCCCACAAGACATTGTGGCTGCGTTTTTGTCTTTTTACAAAGATCTGTATACCACAAGAGCCCACTATCTAGACTCACACCTGACCGAATACCTTGGACAGATCCCATTCCCGCACTTAACTGATCGGGAGATAGAGGATCTGGAGGCCCCCATTACAGTTGAGGAAATTAAAGTGGCAATTTCACAGCTTCCAAATCATAAGTCCCCAGGCTTGGATGGCTTCCCGGCCGAATGGTACAAGAAGTTTACCTCATTACTCCTCTCCTGCTTAATACTTATAATGAAGCTTTAAAAAAGGCAACCCTCCCACCATCTATGAGGAAGGCATTAATTGTGCTACTATTAAGGCCTAGGAAGGACCCATTACTCTATGATTCATACCACCATATATCTCTTATAAATGTAGATGTCAAGATTCTCGCTAAAGTGATATCCAATCGTCTTAATTTAATAATTGAAAAACTAATAGGATGTGATCAGGGAGGTTTTATACCGGGAAGATCTACTAGAATGAGTATACGCAGATTGTTTCATAACCTACAATACCCCCACGACTGTACACCTACTAGGGTAATCGTATCACTCGACATTAAAAAGCGTTCGATAGTGTGGAATGGCCCTACCTATTTAAAGTCCTGGAAAGATATGGATTTGGTCCACGCATGATAGCCTGGATCAGACTCTTATACTGCTCCCCTATGGCACATATCAGAGTTAACTCCACTGTGACGGAGGCATTCCTGATCACCAGGGGAACCAGACAGGGGTGTCCTTTATACCCCCTTCTGTTCACCCTGGCTATGGAGCCCCTTGCCATACAGATCCTTAACACTTCCCAAATAAAAGGCCTTCCTATTGGGACTAGAAGAAGAACGCATCTCACTCTATGCAGACGATACATTGGTATACCTGGCTGACCCACAAGAATACCTTAAAAACTTGTTAACTCTTATTGATACTTTCGGGGACTACTCGGGATTCAGGGTGAATTGGGAAAAATCCACCCTTTTCCCCCTGGATCAGGCGGCCCTGCCACTGATCTATACATGGTCGAAACTACAGGTTGTCTCCTCATTTAGGTACCTAGGCGTGGTGGTATAATTACCACTCTCATGGTACATTGAAAATAATGTATGCCCTCTACTAATACAATTACAAGAGCACACCAAGCAATGGATGGATCTCCCACTGGATCTCATGGGCAGGGCCAATATCATTAAAATGATTTACCTCCCCAAGTTACTCTATGTCTTGGCCAATGCTCCATGTAGGGTCCCAAAATCTATTTTTAAACGCATTGACTCTATATGCACTACGTTCCTATGGCGGGGTGGGTCACCTAGAATAGCTCTCGAGATACTCCGACTTCCCTCCCACCTAACTGGCCTGGCCTTCCCTAATTTCTACCTATACTACCTGGCCTCACATTTGGTATCCATCCATGACTGGCTACACCCCAATGACACTAATGCCTGTACTAGCACAGAGGGGGCTATTGTCTCCTCTATGGAGACGCTCCACAACGTAATCTATAGAGATTGGGTCCCTGATAGACCGGGGACAGCTCTAATACATATGTCCCTCTCTCTCTTTCGGACAATCAAAAGTAAATATGCCAGAGAATCTTGGAACGCCTCACCGAATACACCCCTATGGTATAACGGCACTCTTTTGGAACTGGAGTCTATACCAGACTCAGTGAGAATGTCCTCAAGGGGAGTCAAATACCTGTGTCTTCTCTTTGATACAGAGGGCTTTAAACCCTTCCAAGAACCCCAGCAGGAGTTTGACCTCCCGAATTCTTATATATTTTATTACTACCAACTGAGACACGCAGTCATAGCACAATTTGGTACCTTAGACAATCCACTCCGCATGCCCCCACTAGAAACACTAATAAGGGACGGGGCCACTACTAAATCATTTCAACCTACTATATGACCCTAGCTATGGATACTAACCCTAGATTTCAGGCTGCCCAAACCAAATGGTCTGCTTTGGATATGCAAATCACAGAGGAGGACTGGTCGGAATTCACAGACACTTTCAAATCATCGGTCATCTCCTCTAGAGACCAAATTATTCAAATTAAGGTCTTCATTTAACCCCCCACAGGCTCTATAAGATGGGTTTATCATCCATGGACACATGCTTTAGGGGATGAAGTCAAAAAGCAGACTTTATGCACTGCTTCTGGACGTGTCCGGTGGTGCAGCGCTTCTAGAGGGATATTGGCTCTTTTGTCTCGGCTCTGGGCCTTCCCAACACTATTAATCCTAAGAATTGCCTCCTAGGAGTTTTTTGGGATATATCACTGTCGGCCTCGGCAAGGAGACTCCTTTGTATCCTTTTCTTCTATGCAAAGAAGTCTCTCTTGCTGACGTGGAAGAGCCCACAGACACTAAGCAAAACCTTGTGGTTGAAATTGATAAATGATGCACTACCATTATATAAAATTACATTTGACCTTAGGAAAAGGAGGAAGAGCTTTTATAAGGTTTGGGGCAGATGGTTAGCCAGTCCCCTTACATTGTGCCCCCCTTTACCATGAGGTTTATAGTTGCTTAATCTACCCTGGGTTGGTACAGGCCTACCTGGCTTACTTTACATACTGATATATCACGGTATATACTTGGTGGACTCCAGCCTAGCCAATTAGACATATACCTATATGTCATTTGTTGAAAAATTGTAACTGGGAAACTATGTTGATCTTGTACAAGTTACCAATATTTTGTACTTTCTTATTGGATATGACGTCTGATGGGCAGTTGTTTGTTTATATGTTTGTATGTCTTTTATAACCAATAAAAATATCTAAAAAAAAAAAAAAAAGAAAGGATGGGCTACCCAGTGAACCTGTTACGTTACCTCTTATAAGAACATAAAGCTTTGTTTTAATTATTGTGTCCTTATTGAGGAAAAAAAAGGAGGGGAGGGTTATGGGACTTTATATGAAGCATGCAACCTGGAGGCACTCAAGCGTTGTATTGTGTATAAAATGTTTTTATTTGTGCATGTATACTTGTAAGTAACAGCAGTATTGTATCATAGAATGCATGAATACATAAATACAGAGTAAATTCATATATATACACACACATATTGATATTGTATAGCAGGCACACATGAGCAAGGCGAATGGCACCATTCAAATACCAAATAACAAAGTAGTCTAGATATATGAATACAATAAGATCTGTGTGTTCTACTGATATAAAAAAACATATCTCTCTCATGAAAAACGCATAGTGGGCATGTCATAGGCTCGACGCGTTTCGTGGTCATTCCCACTCATCAGGAGCCATGTGTCAGGAGTATCTAATGATATAATAAACCAATCAGTACACCTCAATTGTAAGAAGAGGGAAGGTGACAAATAGGCCATTCATACATTCATCCCCCTGGTCCGTCTCATGCAGTCGCTTTTCCTGCCCCTAAGAACAGCACACCTGTAAGTATGAATGGCCTACTTGTCACCTTCCCTCTTCTTACAATTAAGGTGTACTGATTGTTTTTTTATATCATTAGATACTCCTGACGCATGGTTCCTGATGAGTGGGAATGACCACGAAACGCGTTGAGCCTATGACATCCCCACTATGCGTTTTTCATGAGAGAGATATGTTTTTTATATCGGTAGAACACACAGATCTTATTGTATTCATATATCTAGACTACTTTGTTATTTGGTATTTGAATGGTGCCGTTCACCTTGCTCACCTGTGCCTGCTATACAATATCAATATGTGTGTGTATATATATATATGAATTTACTCTGTATTTATGTATTCATGCATTCTATGATACAATACTGCTGTTACTTACAAGTATACATGCACAAATAAAAACATTTTATACACAATACAACGCTTGATTGCCTCCAGGTTGCATGCTTCATATAAAGTCCCATGACCCTCCCCTCCTTTTTTGTCTGAATTTTCAGGGATGGAGGATATCCGTGACCTTACTGGCACAGCCCTCATTTAAAGTCCCATAAGCCTTTGGTTGGCTTCTCTCTCTCTTAGTGAGGAAAGGTTTACACTCAGTGTTTTTTTGGGGGGGCAACATTAACAGAAATAACAAAAGAGCAAATCATGTACCTGAAAGTCACTGCACAAAGTTCATGAAATTGGTAATAGTTTTAGTTTTTGTTCAAGCAACGTTGGATGAGTAGATGCATGATCCAGGACGCTTTGACAACGGAATATAGTTATAGTATTTGCCAAAAGTGGTGAAACTTTGACCTCCTGGAATTTCTGTGCATTACAGTTTCTAGAATTTAAAGATAGTTGTGCAAAAATACGGGGGGTGTTTTTAACCCAGTGATTCATATTATTATTTGTCAAAAGGTTCAGTGGGGGTGGTATGATGTGGGGGATGTGTGCACCAACTGAGCAACATTAGCATAGCTTAGTAGTGTTTCTGATCATGGGCAACCTTGTATGGGTTCTAGGTAGTTGTGGATTGTAAGGTTAGTGAAAGTATATTATCCCTGATATTTGGCTTTAATTGTTTCTGCCTCTTGAGCTTTAAAGTGTTTGTAAAGGCTCAAGATTTTTGTACCTTCTGTGAACAGCAGCACCCCCTCTCCTAAAATTTACCTGTGGCCCCACCTCGATCCAGTGATGTGCACAAGAGTGTTGGCTATCCTGGGTCTCTCCTTCCACATTGCCTGAGACAGCAGTGGTAGCCATTGGCTCCCACTACTGGCTCACAGCCAGTGAGCCAATTCAAAGCTAGGGTTGAGAGGTCACCGGAAGCTTGACAGCTGCTGTGCCAACATTCTGTCCTCGCACAATGAGATGATATTAGTTAAGCAGTTGAAATCTTCACACAATAAACCATGTAAAAATGAATTTCAATTATCCAATCATGTGAAAAAAAACCCTCCTGTTTACTTATTTCTGTTGCACATGATTGGACAACTGAAATTAATATTCACACATTTTTTTGTGTGAAGGTTCTAAACACTTTTGGTAAAATAGCTCAGCTGTCTTCCAGCTACTGAGAATGTCAAATAACACAGTTCTATAACTTGGAAGACTACAGGGCTCTGTTGTTTACTACTATAATGCATACTCCATCTCAGGAGTGAATATTCTGATTCTTGAGTAAGTCAATTATACAGTATCTGTGCACAGTGATTGTGTGACACATGTGAGGTATCGCCACAAAGATTGGAGTGAGAGCAATAATTCTAGCACCATCATTTACGGTTAACTCTGAATTGCTGGTCCCCGGTAACCTAACCTAAAGTTTAGTTCCTGCAGTATGCAATGCTTTACCCGGCAAAGTTGCAGATGGTTGCAAAAGGAGAAACACATAAATGATTCACTTTAAAATATGCCCACACCCTTGTAGACTTCATGATATTGACCTTTAAGTGACACTAAACTGAGTCTTAACTCAAATAAGTACCTTCTATTATTCTCAGCCTCCTCCAAACCTTGAAATGGTATTATTTTTTATGCTTCCGACTTCACATTAGTGGGTGGCTATGTTTGTTCTCCATGACCCCACTGTATATAGGAGCATAGCAACTCTCTCTTATTTATTCCTGAGATTGACTATGGACTATGGGCTATGGACTTTGGGATTTGTGGTGTGCATAGAGCAGTGCACATGAGTGTAACTAACATATACTGCCTATTCCAAACAAACAGAAGGGAGAGGGAAAAGGAGAGGTTCAGGAGCTCACAGTGGGCATTACAGGGCCATTAAAGAGACGCTCCAGGCTATCCCCCAAAAAAATTAAAAGCCAGCAGGTAAAAATACTGTAGCTGTTTACTTTTAATATTAGGGCACTTACCTGTCCAGGAATCTTCACCCGAGCCGTTTTTTCAATCGGTCAAGCCATCTTGACTAAGGGAAACCAGCAGTGAAGCCTTGCAGCTTGACAGCCAGTTTCCTACTACGCTGGGCTTTGCAAATGGGCCAACTGTGGGGGAAGGAGAGGGGGCCTGAACTTGCAGGAAGTGGGAGCAGGTACCAGTCAAAACCAGACCCACTCCCCCCCAAAAGGTGCCAAATGTGGCAGCTGAGGGGATGGGGAGGCATACTTCCCCTTTTGGCTGGAGATCCGCTTTAAGTAGTGGATGCATGTGAATTATTTTCGGAAAACAAGGATATTGCTTTGTGACACATTAAATATAATACATTATTATTATTTGTTAGAATTTTATATAGCTAAACAATAAAACACAAAGGGACCATACGCTGTCTCTAGGAGCATAATGTAGCAGTGGTTGCTGATAACAGAAAGCCAGCATATGGGGAAGAAAGCTGGCCAATGAGGCATACAGGACATATCAGGACTATAATACAAGAGTAATGAAGAGAAGAACAATCCCAAGAATCTTGTTAAAATTGTGAAAGATCAACTGCAAAGAAAAGACAATGTGTGGAAATTGTAAATGAAAATAGAGAGGAAGGACCTGGATATCTGTGCCAAGGTTGTCTGATGCAGCTGAGCCTGTGCAGTTCAAGGCTTTCACTCGAGCTGGAAACAATTCCGCAGAAATGCATTAACCATCCATACGCTCTGATCCAAGTTATCTTCTTCATCAATCAGATAGCCTTTATTTATGCCATCAAGCTGTGCAGCACTGGCACTTGCTGAGCAAAATTTCCTTTCAGCAAATTTCAGAAAATTTATTAACCAAAGATGTAATTTAATCAGAGATTTCAATTTGCCGTGACCAAATCAAATTTACCATCAACATTTAAACTGTAATTTTTTTTTTTTACTTTATTCAGATGCGGGGCTTCAGTATTTTCCTTCTTTTAAGCATTGCTACAGCAAGTGCCAGCCTGTCTATATGGAAGCTTATGGAGCCTTGGAGTGCTATAAAATACGCCATCTATTCCACACATACAAACAAAAATCAATTTTCTATTAGTTCAAAGCTTGCCATGCGTACCAGGGAGATTATACAGACATACTCAAATGGATTGTTGTCAGATCACTAACCTCCTATCGCTTGAGCAGAGTAAACCATGAGCCGAAGAATTATCACTCTATTTTGCTTTTATTTGTCATCTAGAATTTTAATTAAAAGTCACATTCTCTTCATTTACTACTATTTCTAGACGAAAATTGGATTCTATATTATGCCATAGATTTAGCCTGAGAAAATATGAATGCAAAGATTCACTACTAAAAAGAAGAAATATTCAGCCAATCAAGGTTTTAAAGGGGTTGTAAACCCTCCCGGTTTTTCACCTTAATCCATTCTATACAATAAGGTGAAAAACCTTTTCTGTTGCAGCAGCCCTCCAGAGCCCCCCTTTTACTTACCTGAGCCCGATCGTACCCACGCCAGGGCAAGGCTAGCAGCTCCAGCTGGTGTCTCAGGTTCTCTTTGGATAGATTGATAGCAGGGGAGCCATTGACTCAGGGGCCGAGTCCCGCTGTCTGTGTCAATGGATGCAGCAACAGGACACGGGAGCGCATCTGCATTAGTGTCTCCAGGGAGAGCACTTTTCAGATGGGTCACTGGAGAAGAGGAGGAGCCAGGAGCACCGCTGGGGGACCCCAGAAGAGGAGGATTGGGCCACACTCTGCAAAACCCCTGCACAGAGGAGGTAAGTATGACATGTTTATTTTAAGGGACAAAAAGTGAAACTTTAGTATTGCTTTAAATATACCAGTAGCAGATTCTGTGGCAGCTGTGGGGCCCAGATACAGACAGTTGTGGCCCTATAAACTCACTGGCCACTTTATTAGGTACACCTTGCTAGTACTGGGTTAGACCCCCTTTTGCCTTCAGAACTGCCTTAATTCGTAGATTCAACAAGGTGTTGGAAACATTCCTCAGAGATTTTGATTCATATGATAGCATTCAGCAGTTGCTGCAGATTTGTTGGCTGCACATCCATGATGCGAATCTCCCATTCACCACATCACAAAGGTGCTCTATTGGATTGAGATCTGGAGACAGTGGAGGCCATTGAAGTACAGTGAACTCCTTGTCATGTTCAAGAAACCAGTGGTGAGAAGATGGGTACACTGTAGTCATAAAGGGATGGACATGGTCAGCAACAATACTCAGGTGGGCTGTGGCATTTAAACAATGCTCAATTAGTACTAAGGGGCCCAAAATGTGGGAAAGAAGAAAATATCCCCCACACCATTATTGGTTAAACTAGATGGACTTGTGTCTTTTTTTTGGTCAGGCTAACTATGTAACCATGTAACTATATTACACCACCACCAGCAGCCTGTACCATTGATACAAGGCAGGATGGATCCATGCTTTCATGTTGTTTATGCCAAATTCTGACCCTATCATCTGAATGTCACAACTGAAATTGAGACTCATCAGACCAGGCAACATTTTTCCAATCTTCTATTGTCCAATTTTGGTGAGCCTGTGGGAATTGTGTCCTCAGTTTTCTGTTCTTAGCTGGCAGGAGTGGCATCTGGTGTGGCCTTCTGCTGCTGTAGCCCATATGCTTCAAGGTTCGTTGTGTTGTGCGTTCAGAGATGGAATACTGCATACTTTGGTTGTAACGAGTGGTTATTTGAGTTACTGTTGCATCTATCCTCTCACACCAGTCTGCCCATTCTCCTCTGACCGCTGACATCAACAAGGCATTTTCGTTCACACAACTGCCCTCACTGGATATTTTTTTTATCAGACCATTCTCTGTAATCCCTAGAGATAGTTGATCAACAGTTTTTGAAATACTCAGACCAGTCCGCCTGGCACCAACAACAATGTCATGTTCAAAGTCACTTAAATACTCTTTCTTCCTCATTCTGATGCTCAGTTTGAACTTCAGCAAGTCATCTGCACCATGTCTAGATGCCTAAATGCATTGAGTTTCTGCCATGTGATTGGCTGATTAGCAATTTGTGTTACCAAGCAATTGAACAGGTGTACCTATAAATACTGTAGGTCGGTGAGTGTATGTCTACATAATTATTTAAAACAGTGTTGAAACCAAAACCAGAAATTTAACATATTGCAGCTTACCAATCATTAGATGTGGTGGATCCGTTAGTTTTCATTTTTAGGCTATTTTTCCTCTGTTTTTACCTGGTGACCTGGCCAGTAACACACCTCCTGCCTTAGGGTGCCTACTTTCTGGATGAAGGAATGACAGAGATACCCTTTGACAGCAGCATTGTCAGTCTGGAGGGAGGGAAGTGTTAGATGTAAGAGGATTGAAGCCAAACTCCAGATAACACTTTATAATAAGTTACAGCAACATTTTTTTCTTTTGCTTGCTTTTGGGTTTAATAGCATTTTAGGAATAACATTTGTGTTATTTCTTAACCCATTACAGCAGCAGGATCACTTCATCCGTAAACGTGAAAATGATAACTACTTTTATGACAGTTGTTCCTAGTGACTTATTAAAAGCACCTTTTTTGGTAACTGCTGGGAGTTTTTTTTTACATATACTTACCAGTTTAATTAAGCCCAGCTGTTTCTATTTTATAGTCTATAGTGACATATCTGATCACGATTTTGGAATATTTCACTAAACGCTGCATGTCTGTAATCAGCTGTTAGTAGCTTGCCCCAAAGAAGCTCCTGCACCCTGCTTTACTGTTGCGTAGCATAATGTAGTTGGTAACCTCCTTTCATTGCTCATGGAAGTGGAGGAACATTTTCAGGAAAGAATACCATGGTGTGGGAACATCACAGATGGACTTGTGAAGGTGAAGATCATTGTGTTTTCAGAATCAAAACCTTTTTTAGACATTAGTCAAAGCTAAAGTGGGCACATACTCTTCTGACTAAGCCCAAGACCTTTCCCAACATTTTTTTTACCATATTTATCGTATCAAAGGTGTTTTATACAGCAATAAGTTCAAAGAACATGTTGAATTTCCAGTCACCAGTTTGCAGCACAGGAACATAATTATTGGACAGTTGTTTTTTTCCTTTATGTAGGAGGATTTGTTTCATCTCTGTGTATCAGCTGAGGCTAGTTACTTCACTGGACATATGTAAAGGGTTACAACCGCTTTGAGAGACAAGGCCAATGTCACCTGGGGAAAGATGGGGAGGGCTATGGAAGATGATATGAAGGTTCCCATGTTACAATCAACCATTGGAAATGGTACTGTTTGTACTAAAATAAAAAATATGCAAAATACATGCGCAAAATGTGACAGTGAATTAAAGTGTTTCTTCACCAATGCCAGGAGTCCGCCAAGCAAAATAGGTGAGTTGGAAGCTCTGGTGCACGAGGAGAACTAGGATTTAATTGGTATAGCTGAATCTTGGCTTCATTCTTCACATGACTGGGCTATTAATATTCCTGGCTATGCTCTTTTCCGGAAAGACAGGGTAATACGGAAGGGTGGTGGTGTCTGTCTCTATGTGAGAAGTGATCTCAAAGTGAGTGTGAATGAGGACCTAGTTGATGGAGAGTGTGATGAGTCTGAAGCATTATGGGTAGATCTGCATATGGGTGTGCACACTACAAAGGTTATCATTGGAGTTTGTTATAGACCTCCCAGTGTTAAAGAGGAGGTGGAGACTCGGCTCCTTGCACAGATGGAAAGAGCTGCAAGGACTGGGGCAGTGATAATAATGGGGGATTTTAACTACCCGGAAATTAACTGGAGTAATGGCACTGCTGGGACAGCTAAAGGGCAACAATTTATAAACCTATTACAGGACAATTTTGTGGACCATTTTATTGAGGCCCCAACTAGGAATGACGCTTTGCTGGACCTGGAACATAATTATTGGATATTTTTTTTTCCTATAGGGATGATTTGACCTCATAGGTTTTAGATAGCTGTAATTAAAAAAAAACTGATATGGCTGGGAACATGCACAAGTTGCAAATTGAACTGGTGATAGACATGTTGTTCAGCAATGCAGAGTAAAATTTCCAGACCAAAGAGCAGCTCACAACCTCACTGTTACTCCCTGAGCTTCTATAACTGGAACTTTAGGTGAAAAGAAACAAAGGAGGGCATAAACGCCTAGTGCATTGCCTTCAACACCATTTTTGATTTAGAGCTCTGAAGAAGAGGGCTTGTCGTCTGAAATGTGTCAGCTTTCCAACTACAGTGATTAGATATCCCTGATGCTGGAGTTGTGATTAGATACGCTTTTGATATTCTCATGTTTGTGAGTATGTTTTTGGCTGTTTGATAAATCGAAAATTGTGTTGAAGGTCATGCACAAGGCGTTTGCGCCCTTCTTTGTTTCTTTTTAGTAATCTGGAGTTTCCCTGCTCAAGGAGAGCAGCACAGTTAGAAACATTATTAAGTATTGGAGTGAGCACTGAGGCTTGTTTGGTTTTGGAACTTTAGCTAAGTCTTAAAAGCAATGGTGATCAAACACGTATTGATTATTCAATGCACCAGAAAAGCAGAGAGTAAAGTAAAAACAGTGCACACTACTCAGTGTTAGGCACACAGTTAACCCCTTGATTGCCCCTAGATGTTAACTGCTTCCCAGCCAGTGTCATTAGTACAGAGTCAGTGTAAAGTATTATTACTGATCACTGTATTAGTGTCACTAGTAACGTCAGTGCCAGTTAGTAGCCCTCCCAGCTAGTGTCTGTTAGCGCCACATTGCCCTCCACCCTATTACAGTTCCACTATAAGTCACTGATCACCACCATTACAGTATAGCAGCTATAGCTGCATACATTCCAGTACATATACTAGAGTTCGTAGACGCACAAACCAATTAATAAACTCTTATTGGTATTTTCTTTTACCATAGACATGTAGCAGAATACATTTTGGGCTCAATGTATTAAGATTTTTTAATATTTATATATTTTGGATATGTTTTATAACAGAAATTAGAAAATGTTATTTTTTTCTTTCAAATTTTTAAGTCTTTTTTCATTTATATAAGAAAAATAGAAAACCCAGTGGTGATCAAATACCACCAAAAGAAAACTTGATTTGTGTGAAAAAAGGTAGAAATTTCATTTGATTACAGTGTTGCATGACCACGCTAATGCCAGATAAAGTAGCACAGTGCTGAATAGCTAAAAATGCTCTGGTCATGAAGTGGTTAACAATACCAAAACAATCATCCATGGTGGAATTTTGTCAATTGCTTCTGATACATTGTACAAATATCTTGTGAATCGGTGATGAAGCATTTGATTGCAATTGTTTGTACCTAAATCAATACAGAAACACAAAATGTATGGTCAGCTTAAAGTGGTTGTAAACCTTAGACATGAAAAATGAACAAAGCACATCTTTCAATAGTGGTTACTTGCCTTAATCCAAAGGACTGAGTGTGATTTCTCTCTGCTGTCTGCATGACTCACTGCTGAAAGATTTTCCTGACTCCAAGAGATAGAATTGATAGCTGCAGCTGTACATTTATTCCTGTGTGTTGTGTGGAGGGAGAGTCCCTCCCCTCCAATCAGCTTTCAGGCTACACAGATCTCTCCTCTCTGAGCTGTGTGCCATTTGTGATGTCAGATCCCCACCACCTGCTTTCTACTGCTGAGAAATAGAGATGGATTTGTATGTTTTAGGAGGCTGTAAAGTGTGTGTGTGGGGGGGGGGGGGGGTGCTACAGATAAACAGGATTTGTTTCATCTCTGCGCATCACCTGAGGCTAATTACTTTACTGGACATATGCAAAGGGTTACAACCACTTTAAGAGACAAGGCCAACGTTACCTGGGGAAAGATGGGGGAGGGCTATAGAAGACGATATGAAGGTTCCCATGTTACAATCAACCATTGGAAATGGTACTGTTTCTACTAAAATTAAAAATATGCAAGATACATGTGCAAAATGTAACAGGGAATTAAAGTGTTTGTTCACCAATGGCAGAAGTCTGCCAAGCAAAATAGGTGAGTTGGAAGCTCTGGTGCAAGAGGAGAACTATGATTTAATTGGTATTGCTGAATCTAGGCTTCATTCTTCACATGACTGGGCTATTAATATTCCTGGCAATGCTCTCTTTCCTAAAGACAGGGTAATACTTGAGGGTGGTGGTGTCTGTCTCTATGTGAGAAGTGATCTCAAAGCGAGTGTAAATGAGGACCTAGTTGATGGAGAATGTGATGAGTCTGAAGCATTTTGGGTAGATCTATATATGGGGGTGCATACTACAAAGGTTATCATTGGAGTTTGTTATAGACCTCCCATTGTTAAAGAGGAGGTGGAGACTCGGCTCCTTGCACAGATGGAAGGAGCTGCAAGGGCTGGGACAGTGATAATAATGGGGGATTTTAACTACCCGGAAATTAACTGGGGTAATGGCACTGCTGGGACAGTTAAAGGGCAAACATTTATAAACCAATTACAGGACAATTTTTTGGTCCAGTTTATTAAGGCCCCAACTAGGAATGACGCTTTGCTGGACCTGGTAATCTCAAACCATGCAGAGCTTATTACCAATATTCGTATAAAAGAACACCTGGGTAACAGTGACCATAACATGATTTCATTTAATGCAAGCTGCAAGCAACAAACACATATGGGAAAGATAAAAACACTTCACTTTAACAGAGCAAATTTTACAAGGATGAGGGCTGCTCTCCAGGACTTAGACTGGGAGGGAATATTGGCATTGATGAACATAGAACAGAAATGGGAATTTTTCAAAAAGACTGTATGCAAACTCACTGCAATGTATATTCCCATGGGCAATAAGTTTTAAAGGCTAAAAATAAAACCTATGTGGCTCATAGCCAAAGTTAAAAAAGTTATAAATGATAAGAAAGAGCATTTAAAAAATATAAAAATGAAGGAACACTATCATCTTTTAAATATTACAAAGAATATGTAAAAAGGAAACCAAGGACACAAAAATTGAAAACGAACGACAGATTGCAAAAGATAGTAGGACAAACCCCCAAAAATTCTTCAAATATATTAATAGTAAAAAGGTCAAGTCTGAGCATGTAGGCCCTTTACAAAATAATCTAGAGTGGGTGACTGGGGACAAAGAGAAGGCAAACTTATTAAATACATTCTTCAGCTCTGTGTATACAAAGGAGCATGGGAGAGCTCATGTCCATAATGGGGGTGATAGTGATCCACAATGACTCAAAAGTGAAATGGTCCAGAAATAAAGGTCGATAAAGCACCTGGACCAGATGGCATCCATCCACGGATCCTAAAAGAATTGAGCTCTGTCATTTCAAAGCCATTGTATCTAATTTTTAGGGACTCCTTAATGACTGGAATAGTACCACTGACTTGGCGTAGGGCCAACGTGGTGCCCATATTCAAAAAAGGATCAAAGTCTTTACCAAGTAACTATAGACCCGTTAGTTTAACTTCTATAGCTGGGAAGATACTGGAGAGTTTAATAAAAGACCACATAGATGAGTTCTTGTTGGAAAAAAATATTTTAAGCAACAGACAGCATGGATTCATGAAAAACAGAAGTTGTCATACAAACCTGATTTATTTTTATGAGCAGGTAAGTAAAACCTTGGACAGTGGAGTGGCTGTGGACGTGGTATTCTTGGATTTTGCAAAAGCGGTTGACACAGTTCCTCACACACAGCTAATGGGTAAGGTAAAGTCTACAGGCTTGGAAAGATCAGTTTGTAAATGGATAGAAAACTGGCTAAAAGACCGAATTCATAGAGTAGTGGTTAATGATTCATACTCTGAATGGTCTAAGGTATCAGTGGTGTACCCCAAGGTTCAATGTTGGGATCCTTACTTTTCAATATATTTATAAATGATATAGGGTCTGAGATTAAAAGTACAATTTCAGTGTTTGCAGATGACACCAAGTTATGCAGTGGAATAACGTCCTTACAGGACATCTCCAACTTACAAGCAGACCTAAATGCACTGTCTAATTGGGTGACTATGTGGCAAATGAGGTTTAATATTGATAAATGTAAAGTTATGCATTTGGGGCTAAGATTATGCATGCATCATACATACCAGGGGGAGTACAACTGGGGGAATCCATAGTGGAGAAGGATCTGGGGGTTTTGTAGATCATAAACTTTATTATGGCATGCAATGCCAAGCTGCGGTTTCCAAAGCAAGCAAAATCCTTTTGTGTATTAAGAGAGGAATGGACTCCAGAGATAGAGCCATCATTTTGCCCCTATAAAAATCATTGGTAAGACCTCATCTGAAATATGCAGTTCAGTTTTGGGCACCAGTTCTCAAAAAGGATATCGAGGAACTGGAGAAAGTGCAGAGAAGGACAACCAAAGTAATAAGAGGCATGAAGGAGGTCAGCTATGAGGAAAGATTAGAGGAGCTGAATTTATTCTCTCTTGAGAAGAGGAGATTAAGGGGGGATATGATCAACATGTACAAATACATAAGTGGCCCATATAGTGATCTTAGTGTTGGGTTATTCACTTTAAGGTCATCACAAAGGACAAGGGGGCACTCTTTACGTCTAGAGGAAAAAAGATTTCATCTCCAAATACAGAAAGGTTTCTTCACAGTAAGAGCTGTGAAAATGTGGAATAGACTCCCTCCAGAGGGGTTTTGGCCAGCACTGTAGATTGCTTTAAAAAATGTCTGGATTATTTCCTTAATGTAAATAATATAACTGGGTGCTAACATTTACAGGTAAAGTTGATCCGGGGAAAATCTGATTGCCTCTTGGGGGATCAGGAAGGAATTTTTTCCCCAGCTATAGCAAATTGGATCATGCTTTGATGGGGTTTTTTGCCTTCCTCTGGATCATCTGTGGGTGAAAGATTCTGTATATGGGATTGTATGGTTATATATAATTTTTAATTTTTTTTTATTGGTTGAACTAGATGTGCTTGTGTCTTTTTTCAACCTGACTAACTATGTAATTATGTAACATATGCCAGTGCAGACCTGCTTTTGGAAAATGTCCTCTATTTAGTGATACATAGCAGTGGTCTTTGTTCTTCAACACTATGAAGTGCAGGGTGTAACTGCACAATATTTCGGGGAAAAGACTGTAAACCTTTAATGAGGTCACTGGTGTAAGAAAGGGGTAAATAGGCGCCTGAGTAGAGGCCCAAGCTCATCAGTTAACTAAATATGCTGTATATATATATATACATTTGCCCCTGTGTGTTCTAGTTTGTTCCTTAACTCTTAACTCTGAGCCTGTGCCACCTAGAGACCTTACAAATTTCCCTTCCTAGTGCGTATTAAAGGCAATGTAAAGGTTTGAATACATATGTATCAAGCAACTCTAGCATCTTCGTTTTGATACAGACACACAACTACCTGATGATGCATAAGTTAAGAAAGGTACTTTCCAGGTCATTATGGAGGCATTTTAAAAAGTAGATCTATTTTTGTTTACAGAACCTCAGATTACATATTTATGGTGCATACTTCCTATACATATAGTATTATATTTGTAAAAAAAGGTCAACATTTTTAAAGGCATGCCCCCTCTTTAACCACTTCAGCCCCGGAAGGATATCCCACTTTAGGACCAGAGCACTTTTCGATCACCTCTGCGTCATTTCTGATCACCGCTATAAACAAAAGAAGAGCGGCAATTTTGCAAAAAAACCCAAATTTCTTACTTTTTGCTAAAATACAAATCCAAAAAAAATATAAAAAAACATTTTTTCCATCGGTTTTGGCCAATTTATATTCTTCCTCATATTTTTGGTAAAAAAAATCGCAATCGGCGTTTATTGAATGGTTTGTGCAAAAGTTGCCGCATTTACTGATGATGAGAATTCATTTCTGGGGTTTTTATTTATTTATTTTTTTTACTAGTAATGGTGGCAATCTGCAATTTTTAGCGGTACTGCAATATTGCAGTGGACATGTCAGACCATTTTGACACTTTTTTGGGACCATTGGCATTTATACAGCGATCAGTGCTATAAAGATGCACTGATTACTGTGTAAATGCCATTGGCAGTGAAGGGGTTAACCTGGAGGGGGCACTCTAAGGGTTAACTGTGTTCCCTGGGCATGTATGTGGGCTGTATGTGGGCTGGGCTGGCTGGGGGAAGGGAGTGATCACGGCTTCCATATACAGGAAGGCTGTGATCTCAGCCCTTCCCCCTCTAACAGAATGGAGATCCGTGTTTACTTACACTGACCTCCATTCTTTCACTGCGGGGGGCCATCGTGGGTAGCCGGCGGCGATCGAGTCTGCCCTACCCGCTCCCTGGGCCCTCCCAAACACAGTGAGCACGCGAGCACGCTCACAGTGCAGGATATCGCAGCCGCCATCATATGACGGCGGTTTGCGATATCAAGCCCCTTTGTCGCCGTCAGATTCAGGTCAGCGGTCTGCAGGTGGTTAAAGCCAGTGTACAATTCTGCCCCCTTTAGCAGAGGGGCGGATGATGGGCATATTTATACAAACATTTTGTGACTTTTCATACATTGAGAGTCACATGTTCTCTGGTAAGCCTATATATGTGGTGACTTTAGAACAAGCACCGGGTGTTTTTCACGATTGAAGATCATTTAAAGACACGGAAGACTCTTAAGGACTTAATCACTAGTGCATGGACTGTATATATATATATATATATATATATATATATGTTTATTTCATTTTATTCATTGGCGGTCTTGCACATGGACTGATATCTTTCACATTGATGTATTCATTTGATTTACATTTTGATGCTCACAATTACGCAGTAGGATCTTTGTGATTAACATCTATTGTGTATGACAGTGGTTCTTAACCCTGTCCTCAAGTACCCCCAACAGGCCATGTTTTGGGAAATTCTCTTAGATAAAATAGCTGTCCAAAATACTAAGCCATTGACTCGGATTGACCTGTGCAAGATAAAGGAAAATATGCAAACTTGAGGACAGGGTTGAGAACCACTGGTGTATGGTATCCAGTACATGTGTTTGCTGCCGCTTTGTTTTCAATATTTGCACATTACTATTTTTGCAGTATCTATCTGTTTTGTATTAATCACAACCTACATAGCCTCTACAGAGCATATAAGAACATTTATGAGAATTAAGTGTGAGATGTAAGAATTTATGATTTTTGCAACTGAAAAGAAGATATGATCTTAGTTCTTGGGTTGAGAACTTCAAGTTAAACCCAAGCTAAACCCATAGTTTTTCAGCAATATGCTCATTAGGACTTTACCCTCCAGCTTCAGTTACTTACTATGCAGGCAACATTAGGTATAAGGTTTATTTGGTTTTCTATTTATTTATTCTATTTTTTTTACATTGGTTGAACTGATAGGCTTGTGTCTTTTTCAGTCTAACTGGGGTTGACTTACTAAAACTGGGGAGTGCAAAATAACTGAACAAGCCGAAGTAAGAAGCTGCTTGGCTATCATGCACAGTTGCATCAGATTTTGCATTCTCCAATTTTAGTAACTCAACTCCACTGTGTAACTATGAAAGGATTTCATGGATGTTTATTTACAGCTGTATTCATTAGCAGCATGCTCATGCACATATAGTTATGCAAGGTCTTCCACAATTATTACCATGGCACATGGGGTTTCACACTGGCCCACATTTTCACCGAGGCATAGAAATTACTTTTCCATCTGCATCTGCACTGCGGTGATATTTATAACACTGGACCACTTTATTTTAAGTAAAGTTTCCTATCATTTCCTAAGCTGAGAACATTAGGTATATCATAGGATAATTACAAATTTTCATTCATTACTTGAACACAATGTCAGCTTTATCTAGCCAGCAGAATGCCCTATGGCTAAATATTTACAGCAAATCAGGAAAAACTGGCAGTAGCAAGAAGACAGAAGTTGATGTATCACAAGGTGTTGCATTGAAAACCAATTTATTAGGGACTCTGGCACACAGTATATATTGATTGATGTGTCTTTTTCCATAATGTCTTCCTTCATATTGTCACTTTTCTCTAAGAAGAGAAAGTAGAAACCTCTCCACTCTTATTTTTCTTTCCAAACTAGAAAAATGAAAACACAAAACTCTCCAAGGAATCAGTTCAATTTCTTAGTGACAGACTGTGCAGAAGGATGATATTCCACTTAGTGCACTAAATAAGTAATTAAAGAAAAAAAGATGACAACTTACACATGATGCACTTGTACGTTTGTATCAACTATTACTTGTTGCTCTGAGCGTACGACTCTAAAGATTATCCTCATACAAAAAATAAAGAATTGGCTACTATTATAAATGTGAAAGCCCCAATGTTCTATATATATATATTATTTGTGAAATTCTATTTAGATGTAACGCACATGGGATAGCACATACCATTATTGCTATGTAACTGGATTACAGTTTATCATCCACAAATTTCCAAATCCATTCTGATACACTTTTTTCCCTCTGCCTCGGGTTATAACATTGTCCTCAGTAACATATTGCCTTATGAATCTCCTTCAAGTACCCAATTATCTGGCTGTACCAAGCTTGTCATTGCCATGACAGCTGTGTGCTGCACACCGTACATGCTGAGAGGTGAAAGATTGTACACCAGGATCCTCTTATTCTGTGTTGCATTTCCATTACAAAGGAAGCTAGGGGGGAGGGATAAGTGCTGAGAAGTTATAAAGGGGCAGCTGACTAGGTTAAAGCAGCTGCAGCTCAAAAAATAAACTGAAATGTAAAAATGTTAGCTATGGCATTTATGCATTATCCACACTGAATGCAGCCCGCTCCTTCATTTGAACCTATAAACAACAGACATTAGTGTACTTTTATAAGTTGCTTAAATAAGCGTTACCGACTATAGGCTGGCCACAGAAAGCACCTATTGAGATAAATGCGCATTTTCCTGTAGAGCATAGTATAAATAAGCTGTTAAAGAAAATTGAAAAGCAAAGGCAACTGAGAGAGATTTGTTTTTCTGTTTGCGCACATATCAGTCAGTCATTGCTGTTTTTTTGTTTTTTTCATGCCACTTCATTTTTTGTTCTGTGTACAAATAGGGTTGTATGTTAATTGCATATACAGTATGCAAAATACATTCACAGTGTAATTGTAGGATTCACGGTAGGATGTAATAACCATTGTTTTCTTTAATTCCACTGTCACTGTGATTAAAAAAAAGTGGAAATGTTGCCATGGCAACAATATGCCAGCTGTTATTATTTGTTTATATACCCTATTTTTCTTTAACTTTTTTTTTATTGTTTAGGGCAGATGTTGTAGATAACCGGGTCTAACATCATCATTAAAATGATTAAGATATTAGAGTTGGTTAAATGGAGCGCAGCAAAACACCTTATCAGTGGATCTATCTGCTCTGTTATTTTCTGAGTTGCCATTTTCTCTCAAGCCTAGTACAAATACCTCTTCAATCAACCTAGAATTCTCCCCCCTAGCATTTGAGACCTCCATCAGCCAAAAACCACAAAAATCCAAATGCTTGCCTTTTTTTCCAAGGTTTCAAATTCAAAATTTTATTAGGCGATATAAAAGCCATCACAAGCAATTAAACAGGTTG
Organism: Glandirana rugosa; assembly: GCA_018402905.1. NCBI lineage: Eukaryota > Metazoa > Chordata > Amphibia > Anura > Ranidae > Glandirana > Glandirana rugosa. The sequence goes on along the minus strand of BLSH010373257.1, from coordinate 1,334,963 downwards.
TGTAGATAGTAAAGTTCTCTGTGCAGAGAGAAAGACAAAAGAAAACACTTTTGAGGGTACAGAACAGGGCACTAGCCCTTCTCCAAGAGGGCAACATTGGTGCAACAGAGAGAATACAACAGTGGATGACTGTTCAATTTTAATCACTTTCATGTTAGAGAAAGCAAAATGAACCAGCACTTGGATGGTCCATCCCAGCCATAGACCGGGAGGTAGCAAGGACCAGGCAGTGTTGAGAAGGTATGCAGTAAATGTCCAGTAATCAAAGAGGAAGCTAGAGAAAAAAGAAAAAAGTCCAAAAGGGCGGCGTCAAAACCTGGGGGTAAATACTTGTTGACCCAGGGTTGCCAAATGTTGGTTTACTTGCGCACCTTATCCTGAAGTGTCGCCTCAATCTTGGTGTGTATCACCACCTTGGTGACTCGACGTTTCATTGCTGTCACACAAAGAGTCAGTGTCTTCCAACCTCTGACTATTGTCTGCTTCGGAACGGTCAAGATGGAAAAAAGAAGGCAACACTGGTCCCTGGTCAGCTCAGGAGGTGATTTTAGGTAATTGAATAGTGATATCCATGGATCAGGTGGGACATACTTATCAAACAGCAATGGCAGTATAGTAAAGATTTCCACCCAATAAGACTGTGCTACAGGAAAAGTCCACCATACAGTGCATCCGGAAAGTATTCACAGCGCTTCACTTTTCCCACATTTTGTTATGTTACAGCCTTATTCCAAAATAGATTAAATTCATTATTGTCTTCATAATTCTATAAAAAATACCACATGATGACAATGTGAAAGAAGTTTGTTTGAAATCTTTTCAAATGTATTACAATTAAAAAAATAAAAATCATATGTACATAAGTATTCACAGCCTTTGCCATGACACTCAAAATTGAGCTCAGTTGAATCTTGTTTCCACTGATCATCCTTGAGATGTTTCTACAACTTGATTGGTGTTCACCTGTGGTAAATTCAGTTGATTGGACATGATTTGGAAAGGCATATACTTGTCTATATAAGGCCCCACAGTTAACAGTGCATGTCAGAACACAAACCAAGCCATGAAGTCCAAGGAATTGTCTGTAGACCTCTGAAACAGGATTGTATTGAGGCACAGATCTGGGGAAGGGTACAGAAAAAAATATGCAGCATTGATTGTCCCAATGGCCTCCATCATCCATACATAGAAGAATTTTGGAACCACCATGACTACTCCTAGAGTGGGCTGCCCAGCCAAACTTAGTAATCGGGGAAGATGGGTCTTAGTCAGGGAGGTGACCAAGAACCCGATGGTCACTCTGACACTCTGACAGAGGAGAACCATCTCTGCAGCACTCTACCAATCAGGTCTGTATGGTAGAGTGGCCTGGCGGAAGCCACTCCTCAGTAAAAGGCACAAGACAGCCCACCTGGAGTTTTCCAAAAGGCACCTGAAGGACTCTCAGACCATTAGAAACAAAATTCTCTGATCTGATAAAACAAAGATTGAACTCTTTGGCCTGAATCACAAGCATCATGTCTGGAGGAAACCAAGCACCACTTATCACCTGGCCAATATCATCCCCACAGTGAAGCAGGGTGGTGGCAGCATCATAGTCAGAATCGAAGTAAAGATGAATGCAGCAATGTACAGAGACATCCTTGGTGCAAAGCTACTCCAAAGGGCTCTGGACCTCAGATTGGGGCAAAGGTTCATCTTCCAATAGGACAACGACCCTAAGCACACAGCCAAGATAACAAAGGAGTGGCTCTGTGAATGTCAATCAGTGGCCCAGCCAGAGCCCAGACTTGAACCCGATTGAACATCTCCGGAGAGATCTGAAAGTGGCTGTGCACCGACGCTCCCCATCCAACCTGATGGAGCTGGAGTGGTTCTGCAAAGAAGAATGTGTGAAAATGCCCAAAAATAGGCGTGCCAAGCTTGTAGCATTATACTCAAAAAGACTTGAGGCTGTAATTGGTGCCAAAGTTGCATCAACAACGTATAACGCAAAGGCTTTGAAAACTTATGTACATGTGATTTTTTCGCTTTTAATTTTAAATACATATGCAAAGATTTCAAATTAACTTCTTTCAAATTGTCACTGTGGGGTATTGTTTGTAGAATTTTTAAGAAAATAATGAATTTAATACAAACTGTGGAAAAAGTGGAGAACTGTGAATACTTTCCAGATGCACCATATGTACATGCTCCTCCCACCCCACCAGAAATAGGCAGGCGGGTAGCCCGGGATACACTTCGCTATCCTGTATGGCATTAAGTACCATCTCAATAAAATATACAAGATGTTTGCAGGGCTGCAATATTTGGAGAGACCCTATGGGTTGTTTGCCAAATGTCCAACCAAGTTTAGGCTGCACAGGTCAGTAGTACACTTGGCCACATAGGCCAGGGTGAGGGTGGTTGTGGGGTAGCTAACAATGTTGTGTAGAGTGTAGATATTACTCCCTTTGCACGTGGGTCAGATGTACATAGTCATTTGTATGTGGGCAACATGTCCAACTCCATATTGTTTGAGTATTTAGTCATGTAGAAAAGTTTTATTTGGAGCTTGGGAGCTTATATTGGGCTTGTAAAATTGGAAAGGACTTAAAGTGGAAGTAAACCCACCATTCACCCAGTATAAACTAATATCACATTATTAATGTATATATACATGTAAGCCTCCTGCATGTATCCCTACCTTGCAAATGGCACCCCCTTCAGCAGTAGCAGCCCCAAAAAACTCTGGAATCAGTGGATAGGTCTCTTTGCTGGAGCTCGGTGGGTGGAGTCGTGATGCCATAAGACCCCCACCTACCTCTACACTCTTATATTCTCCTATTCCTGAGTTTTGAGAAACATCCTGTCAAAACTCATGAAAGTCACCACATGACTTCAGCATGCCAAATCATGCTGAGGTGTGGAGCAGCCAATCCTGGGAGAGCTGGAGAAGAAAGGAGGGGGGTGTGAAGCTCTGTATGCTCGTGCATGAGATAAGGAAATGGTCTGTCAGTCACAACATGAGGGAAGAAACAGTCACATATTTCTCTGTGTGTCTGTTTTTTAACTACTGTAAAAGATAAGAGGATTGCTCAGAGCTGGATTAACTTTTTGTGGCAAGATGGGCACAGATGACATGACAGCCTCCACTGTAAAATGTAGAACTATTAATTGAAAAAAAAATTGGGTTTACATCCCCTTTAAAGCATTTAGATGTCACAAGACGGTGCAGTCGAGTCAGCCACAGATGCATCCAGTGATGGAACATGGGAGGAGAGGCTACTGCTGCATAAAAGGTGTAGTGTCATCTTAATAGCCATTATTTAGCTAGCCGGGATATTGAGAGGGTTGACCACTTGGATATTACGTTTGATAAATGAACTAGCATTGGGGGATCATTTGCATTATACAGTGAATTTGGGTGGCTAGTGAGATGCACCCCTCTTTTTTCCAAGTTTTAATCGAACATTGAACTCCCTACATACCCACAGTTTAATTACAACCTTATAGATCCTACTTTACAACTTCTGTAATTTGTTTACCTGGCCCATTATATTCTGAAACTCTACAGCAGGAGCACAGCAAACCATTCAGTCAAGGTGATCCTGGCATCTAATTGTTCTATGAATCTCTTATTAAAAGTACCATTTCAGAGTTTGCAGATGACACCATTCTATGTAGTGGAATAATGTCCTTATAGGTTGATTCCACATTACAAGCCGACCTCAATTGGGAAACTATGTAGCAATGATGTTTAATGTTGGTAAATTTAAACTTATACACTTGGGGGCTAAAAACATGCATGCATCATATTTTCTAGGAGGGAAAAGCTGGAAGAGCCAATGGTGGAGAAGATCCTGGGATTTCTGGTAGATCATAGAGTTAATAATTGCATCCAATGTTAAGCTGCAACTTCTAAAGTTAGCAACATTTTTTCTTGTATTAAAATAGGTATAGACTCTTGAGAGAAGGAGGGACATAATTGTGCCCCTGTACAAATCATTAGTAAGAACTCATCTGGAATTTGCAGTTCAATTTTTGGGCACCAGTTCACAAAAAGCATATAGGAAAACTGGAGAAAGTGTAGAGAAGAGCAAACTGATAGCAGGCATGGGTGAGCTCAGCTACAGGGAAAGATTAGCTGAACTGAATTTATGCTCTCTTAAGAAGAGGCAAGGAGAGATATGATCGCCATGTATAAATACTTATGTGGGCCATATAATAGACATGTGCATGACGAAAAAAATTTGTTTTGTTTCGTAATGATTTGTTAATCTAGTTATTTAGTTTTGTTAAATTCGGTTCATTCGTTCAATTTGGGATTTGTATTCAGAATTCATTTTATGTCTTTTTCTAGTTTTCTTTGAATTTACTGTTGTTTTTCGATTTGAATCGATAAATTTTGAATCGGTCTAATTGAAAACTTTAGATTTTTTTGTTCGATTCGAATGTGCCAAAGCAAACAAACAAAAAAAAAAACCTTCATCAAATGATTACGATTCTTTAAATGACCTTTGGCTTAACAAAATCAGCATTATTTCGAAATGGTACTCTAATAACGCACACAGTCTTTGATTTCAGCAATATTTTTACAGTTAGAATTTGACTAAAGTTTGATGTTAAAATTGATTCAAATTTCAATTTGAATTTCAGAAATTCAGACAAATTTTGTTTCGTTATTCGGAGCATTCTGTAAAGCGAGTTTATATTGTAATTCGGGTATTTGGATATATCCGAATCTCTGAATAACGAAAAATTTGTCCGAGTATTAATTCGGAACAAAACTAAGCACACATGTCTGCCATATAATGAACTTGGTGTTGAATTATTCACTTTCAGGCCATAGAGATTAGTGTTGAGCGAACCCGGACTGTAACGTTCGGGTCCGTACCGAACTTTAGGGTGTCCGTGGCACGGACCCGGACATTTCAAAAATCGTTCGGGTTCGGTCCGGGGTTCTGCTATTTTACTCCACGTGTTGAGAAGCTGCAGGGCAGCCAATCAACAAGCGTTTCACTGGTTTGCCCTTAGAAGCCATAACAGCCATGCCTACTAATGGCATGGCTGTGATTGGCCGGTGCATCATGTGACCCAGCCTCTTTATAAGCTGGAGTCACAGTGCTGCAGTCACATGCTCCTTGGGTTAGTATAGGGAAAGGTAGCTGACGGCGTGAGGGACAGATTTTAGCCATTTTAAGACCTGATCCTGCATCCTGAGATAGATTACTTTACTACTGCTGTCTGTGCTGTTG
>BLSH010373257.1:1307365-1317452 GCA_018402905.1 Glandirana rugosa | reverse complement strand
CCTGTAACTAACGTTTGTAGGAAGGAGGAATTAAGATATAATAGAGAGACAACGATATATAACAGAAATAAAGCCACTTTATGGAAAAAAGACATTTATAAAATAAACATGGTTAAAACTGGAAAAGTAATAATTGGTGAAGGAATGACCCGTGAATTTGGGGGGAGGACGGGCTTGGTTAAAAGTCAAAAGTCGCGACAGCGAGAAACTTACTGTTAACGCGCCAGCACGCTACACCATACTGAAAATTGGTTCGGGCAGGAGGGGGGTTTAAGTGCCCAGTAAGGAAGTGGTTAATAATGAAAAGGTCAAAATTGGTACAAATAAAATATTTACAGAAAAAAGGTATTTCACCGAAATAAAGACAATATATAGCAACAGAGAGATAATATAGAATTAAGGAGGAAGGATGTTTGCAATCAATGTCCTTGGGTTGAACAGAGTTTGGTCGACAAGCCAGATGTCAAAATGGTTCCCCAAATTGGCAGATGTTTCTGATTTGATGGTACAGTAGAACTAAAAACTAAAAACTAAAAAGCTTTCTTCCCTCTTGTATGTCTTAGCATGGGCATGCCTGGACTTAATTCATTCAGGATGAAATTCCGCAGTCAACTATAAACTTTTTATTAATGTGTCATGTTCCTGTCTGAGTTTATGAATCATGTGTGGATTTCTTAAGTTTGAAATAGGGCAGAGGTCTCTAAAAGGTCACTTCTGCTCTGAATGCCCTTTTACGGCAGGTATCTGTTAGCTTTCTAGTCACTGAAGCACTGGTCAGACAGTTTTATGGACACGGAGAAGGGTATTGGGAAACTGATAAGTGGCGTCTGGCCTCAGTCACCAGTTTGTGTATTGGATAACTGAAAGAAAAAGATGGGGGCAAGGTGACTGTGATATGCTCGTCACATACCAACATGGTTGAGGTGAACTGAGACATCACAAAATGACTGCTACGCTCACAGCTAGGCTTAGCCCAGTATGCAGGACCGTTACAGTAGGTACATTATTAAAGGGAATGATAAGTGACTATATCCAATAATTTTCTGAAGAAAACAGTATCATTAACATTCTATGAGGAAGTGAGCTACCATCTCGATAGGGGAGGCCTGTGGATGTGGTGTATCTGGATTTTGCAACAGCATTCGATACAGTTCCCCATAAACGCTTAATCTACTAGGTTAAGCAGATCTGCAGGCATGAATCATAAAGTTTGTTCTTGAATAGAAAACTAGTTACAGTGTCATGTCCAAAGGGTGGTGATAAATAACGTGTACTTAGAATGATCTGGAGTGTTAAGTGGGGTACCCCAAGGCTCTATCTTGGGACCAATTCTGTTTAATTTATTCATAAATGATACAGAGGGTGGGATTAATAGCTCAATCTCAGTTTTTACAGATGACACAAAAATAAGCAGGGCAATAATTTCACATCAGGATATAGAAATTTTACAGAAAGACCTGAATAAAAAAATGGGGTGGGCAACTACATGGCAAATCAGTTTTAATGTGGAGTAATGCAAGGTAGTGCACTTGGGGGCTAAAAATATAAAAGCAAACTACTCACTAGAGGGAGAACCTCTGGGGAAATCAAGGATGGAGAAAGATCTGAGGGGGCTAGTAGAAGACAGACTAAGCAATAGCATGCAATGTCAAGCTGCAGCTACCAAAGCAGGCAGAATTTTAGCATGCATAAAAAAGTAGATATACCCCAGAGATAAAACTATAATCCTACTATTTTATAAAACTCTGGTTAGGCCACATCTGGAGTATTCCATCCAGTTCTGGTCACCAGTCCTCAGAAGGGATGTGCTGGAGCTGGAGAGAGTCCAAAGAAAGGCAACAAATTTAATAAGGGGACTAGAGGACCTCAATTAAGAGGAACGACTACAAGCACTAAATTCATTCTCACTTGAGAAGAGACGCTTGAGAGGGGACATGATAGCCATTTACAAACACCTCAATGGTGATCCCAGAGTAAGAAAAAATGATTTAGTCTCAGGGAGTGTAAGAGGACGTGGGGCCATACAATGAGATTGGAGGAGAAGCGATTTAACTTTAAGCTGTGTAGGGGGTTTTTCACTGTCAGGGCGATAAAGATGTGGAACTCTCTTCCACAATTGGTGGTGTCAATGGGGAGTAGTGATATCTTTAAAAGACTCTTGGACATGCATCTTAAAGAACACAATGTACAGGTATATGGGAAATGATTATTGACACTGCCACACATACACCTACACAGGCTGACTATTGTTGGACTATTGTTTTAATTCAACCTTACCTACTATGTAACTATATATTGTACATGTTTATAAAGGGTTCTGCGTGCAGAGCACTAGATAACTAATTTCTGGGTTTCATTAACAACGTTGATAAACCTAAACAATAAAACTATTCATTTAAAGTGGTTGTAAAGGCAGAAGGTTTTTTTTTTATCTTAATTCATTCTTTAAATTAAGATAAAAAGCTTTCTGTGTGCAGCAGCCCCCCTCAGCCCCCCTAATACTTATCTGAGGTCCCTCTAGCTCCAGCAATGTTGTAGGAATGTCTCAGCTGTTCAGGACTCCCCTCCTCATTGGCGTCGCCATTGGCTTCTGCTGCTGTCAATCAAAGTCATTCAGCCAATGCGAATAGAAAGGGGGCAGCTCCGTGTCTGAATGGATATATGGAGCTGTGACTCGGCCCGGGTACCCCCATAGCAAATTTCTTGCTGTGGGGGAAATGAACAGGAGGGAGGGGCCAGGAGCACAGAAGAGGGACCAGAGAAGAAGAGGCTGCTCTGTGCAAATCCACTACATAGTGCAGGTAAGTATAACATATTTGTTATTTTTAATAAAGACACTTATGGTGTAGCATCCTCTAGTGTACAGTTTAGTTAGGAAAATGTAAGCACACAGCAGCTTATGTGAGTCTGGGTAATTGATGTAGGTTCAGCTTAAGGCCAGGCTGGAAGGCTCTGCAGACCAGGCCTCTATCTCCTCCCCCTGGTTCTGGAGGTCCATGGAAACTTCTAGAAAATGGTAGGCGGAGGATATGAAGGAAGGAGAGGGAAGGAAGGAGAGGAAGCTGGAGAGAGGGATTTTTACCACCCTTCAGTCACTGGTTACTGAATTTGTGTGGAAATTGGAAAATGTGTGTTGCCAGGAATAGGGGAACCAAAAAATTCAGTGGCCCTCTAGGGGGTAGCGCTACAATGGGAAGAGAAACATATAAGGTGTCATGGCTAACTTCTTTGAGTCACTTTCCAAGCACTGTTACACTACATGCCGGTAAAGACTTCTGACTTTTGTCTGAATTTTCCAGATTTGTATGTTTATTGTAGGTCTGTGACTTAGAACATACTGAAGTCAATATAACAGCCAGAGAATTGGCATTTTCAGAAGAAGGTCAGAAATGTTAACCCCTGTATTTCACAACAGCTTTAGCCTTTAATACATTTGTGAATTCAAGGTAAAAGCATTTGTTTGTTATTAGAGGATGTGATGTGACTTTTAGTAACAAAGTGTGGCCCTAGGACCCCAATGATCTATCAAAAAACAGAATGTTTATGTGTTAAAAATGACAGCTTAGTAATAAAAGCATATAATATGGTTCACATGTCTTTTCATATTCACAAGTCATATAAAATTATACAGTATCAATAACATTTTTCTACATAATATCAACTGATATTATTATGATTGAGACATATTTTAGATTTTTATAAAATACATGATTGTGCATTTTCTCGCATTTTTACTATTATTTTAATGTTTCTATATTTTTATATCATATTGTAGAACCACTGAAGGGGTCAGAACGTGGCCCACAAAATACATTGGCTCTTTAGTATCACATGATTGGAATAAAACCTATTTCTTATTTCAATATTTTGGTATAGCACTCCAGTCTTTTGGTCCAATTATTACACCCTGAGTCCTTTGTAGGATTTCCTTAGTGTATGGAAGCAGCCCATATATCAATCAGATATCCCATTGGGATAGTATCAGTATAATTTTGACAAAACCAATCGCATGTACCAGATAACATCTACCAAAGGTGCCAGCACCACCAAATTCATTGCTTTAAACTTTAGTTACTCATGACAGACACAGTCCGTGCTCCTGACTAGATCTTGAGGAAGGACTAAATGAAGAATGGCTCTGGCAGAACTAATTTCGGGAGAACAAGCAAAAGTAGTTAGAAAGTTAATAGTGCAAATAGTGGAAAATGTAATGCAGCTGTTTGGTTAGAGATTGGAGAGTCAAGAAGCCCTCTTAATTTATAATCACTCTGCTGATAAACTTTGTATGGAACATTGATATACAGTATATGACCAGTTAATAACAGTGAGCAAAGGTGTAAAGTAATAATGACCATCAATAATAAAGTCAATGAATGCTCATTATAATATGAAATAAACCAAAAATGGCATCTTTATATTGCTGGCAGGGTTTAAGAATATAGGATACTCTTTTGTCATTTGTTCAGATTTTGAAGTTGGTTGATTTACCAAAGTATAAAAAGTTTGCTCAGAAGTCAATGCTCATTTACTTTAGTAAGAAAAATGAAGTTGTGGTTACTTCAATTCAATCATGAGCAAGGCAAAATCCTTTTAAAGATTCCCCCTAATTCATTACGTTAAAAATGTTCACATTATGAAGTAAGTGGCCTTTACTCTTTTAGTAAGTCAGCCACAGAGTGTGTGGTTCAAGTTGTTTCAATATTTTTTGTCTTTTTCCCATAGAATACACTAGAGAAGTGTAACTAATGATATTTCATGCTTGCTTCAAGAGAAGAGAAGCAGCACAAATAACTGCAGAAATCTTTACTTATACATACAGTGATATTTTAAAATTCAACAATAATAGCCAGCCTTTAAACAGTAAAACTATGACTATGATGGTTTATATTGTACCCCCCCCTTCCCCCCTCCCCCCCAAAAAAAAAAGAATTAATCACATCTTGACCTTTCTTACAGCATCCCCTGTCATCTGCTAGAGTGAGGGAAGACAGTTTCTTTGTGTTTTGTATGTGTATTCATAAAGTATCAGCAAGCGCAGGTGCTGTCCTTTTGTTTCCATGTAAAAATGATTTTGGATGTGTCTTTTCCTTCACTGATGGCTGTTTTAATCCATTTAGTCCTATCACAATAACACAGGTTAATTAACATTTCACGTTAGTATTTTAAATGAACTTTCTGGCCAACCATAATTTGGTTAAAAAAAATGTGAAGAAAAATCATTAAACCCTCTTTTGATCTTGTCCAGGTTTACTACAAAAGAGAAAATGAGCTATCTCAGGAATTACAGCTTTTTGCATAGAACTATTGTGCTGTTTAATCTTATTAAATGTCATGCTATTCACAGCCTAGAATAAACAATAATTATTACTGTTCTTTTATAAATCTCCTAAACATATAGTTGCTTGTTAAATGTATTCAGAAATGACCTTGGGTAGTGTTTTGCATTCCTTTTGTAACATGGTGGATATTATTAAAGGTGTTACATACAGAGATTTGGTATATTTTTCTTAATCCTTTAGGTTTTGATCAATATTTTTTCTTGAGGTTATTGAATTTTCCCAACAGTGGCACAAAGGACACCAAATTGGTAGCCGTTGTCCATTTTTCTGTGATTCTAAAAGGTCATGAAATTAGATTGTTGTCGCCATCGGTCATTCTAATGCCTATGAGCACCGCTTGAGTGTACCTAGTGGCTGACCAATATCAGAACAAATAGCAATCTGCCATGTTCATTTCAGCCAACTACAATTTTTACCCTAAGTAAGGCCAGTGCTGTAGATGTCTGGCCATACATGCTTTCATAAGCCTTAAAGTGGATGTAAACCCTTCATATACCGAGTGAAGTGAACAGCCCCAGATGAAACACAGAGATGACACAAACCTCCCTATACAAGTCTTACATGTATATCTTATGTCTTCACTTTGATATACTGTTTAGAAAGTGCACATTCTGTTAGATTTTCCACTTCTTTGTTCCTATCTAGGAGGAATTGATTGCTAGTTGCTGTGAGACACTGTGAGAGACTGTGAGAAAGCTGATTGGAGGAAAGGCATACACCTCCTCCCCACACATGCAGAGCCATGCCTGTGTGTTGTTTAGCAGCCTGCTAATTTATTTTTAGTAACCTCCTTCGACTCTAAGTTCTATGTCCCATCTCCCAGAACGAGTGAGAACAGAGCTACAGAAGAAGAGACAGCTATGGGACATAGCTCTTTGAAGAGAGATGATCTTTAGATGGACTTGCCATGCTTCTATATTTGACCACACTCTAATAACCATGGTTACCTTATTTGTAGCTTTATACTTAAGTAGTCACACAATCAGAATTATTCTAAGGCAAGTATACAAAAGCTGCTGTATAGATAGAAAACTGTGCCATGAGATTAGCATTGCTGGATGGATGTTAGTCAAACTGGTTCAAACATTTCAGAGGATTTCTTTTGATCTCCGATGATCAAGGACTTACTGCTAAATTGAGTTTTTATCTGCCATGTGCTCTTGCATGCCATACATGTGGAATATATAACTGCACCTACTAGCATCTTTAAAAATCTGGCCCGTGGGTGCCCTTTAGGGTTATAAACATCAGATGTCAGGGCACCAATGTCAAAAGAAGTCTGTATTCTGTAATTGTAATTTGGCATATTGTTTTCCAATAAAGATAAGTAACAGTTGTGGCTTTACAGCCCTCATGACATGCTTTACTTGCCATCATATGTTGGAAGGAGTAGCCTGGACCATGGGAGAAAGTCCTTGCTGCAGGATGTCTTCAAAGTAGTAATAGATTTTACAGAAGTTACATGGAATGTATGCCTACTACAGCAATAACAAAATAATAATAAATAATTATAAATGTGATTGTCCTATTGTAAAGATATTTACTGATTTGCTGTGTTACCTATAGTGATCCTGCCAATCAATCAAACAATTAGTCAATTAATCAGCAAGTCAATTTTATTACTAGTGTTATTGCAGTTGAAATGTTGCAGCACAGACTTATTCTCTATTTTCTTAACCTCCGCTTTGTCAGGCATTGTTTATAGCCAAGCTAGAGCTAGATGCTTCCAATGCAGTGCGGAGACAGGGTCTGGGCTATAAAGAAGAATAGGGGAGCTGCCTGTAGCAAATCAGGCCATACAAACTGCTGCTCTGGTGGGAAAGTGGAGAGGCATTTGGCAATGGGTTGGGAGGAACATTTTAAACCCATATACTTAATAATTTACATGAAAATAGTTATTTCCTTTTTTACCCAGATCAGCTGAGATCGGCTTAAAGTGTATATCAAACCAAAATGTTTGCTTTTTGTGTTGAACAGAGAGGGGACAGACTAGGACCTGTGTTTGGTTTTTACTGCCGTCCAGAGAGTTTTTCTCTCCTTTTTTGTCCCAGTGACAATGGTTTTTACCAGAAAAAAAGGCAAATGAACATGGACAGAAATGAAAATAAACATTTGGTAGCATATCTAGCCTATCCATGGTCAACTAAAAATGACACGTCTGTGTTGCTGTTGGGCGTTCCCTTCGGTTCATGTCTATAACATTGTCAGCAGGGCAGGATTTGAGGTGAAGTCTCTCTCTGTAGACTCAACAAGAGGTGAGTCAGAATCTCTCCTACTGTATATGAAAGAATGCCCCTCTTAGACAGTTGTCACAGGAACAAGTGAAGATTTTCCCTATGTTCCTGTTCTGGTGGCAACTCAAAATGTTAGATTGTTAGATGTTAGAGTGAATCAAAGGCTGGGACACAGACAGCAATTATTCTATCCCCTCACCACTCCAAATGAAAAAAAAGTCTTGCCTATAGTTATGCGTTACTATTTTGAAAAACTTTTTTTAGTTTGTAATTATATTTGCACATATGCAATCATATTTCCTAACATGCGTGAGCTGTACTTTCTGCTAGTAGTGCTGAACAGTGTCTGTCTTAAAGAAAACCTGTCAAAAATGTTTTTAACTGAATATTAGCTAGCAGAAATGAGTAAAATAAAAAGTCTGCACCCCAGACAACATTTACAACTCATGCCAGCAATCTTTGCCCTGAATATCCACTTTGGTTTTATTACATTAAATATTTTTTCTATTGAAACATAGAAAATAAATGCTCTCAATTGAATTCCAGCACATATTTCACCCCGCTGTTACCTGTTCTACGCCTATAAATACGTCCCACTATACGTATTGTATGGTAACAGAAGTGTTTTGCTAAGAGCACTGGGGAAAACTTAAATTATTTTATTGTGTCAGTTAGTGGCATCAGAACCATTCACATTTATGCACAGACGCTGGTCTTGCAACAGCCGATGATGACCCCTTTTCTAGGATTTGGCAGCAATACAGCACAGCATCATGGATTTCTAACAGTAACACCTGAACTTACCAGGCAGGGAGCCTAGCAATAAAGAAGAAAGACACAAATATAGAATTCTTTGTAGTCTTTTTTTATCAGGGGTGTAGGAACACCACAGCACAGTAGTCTTAAAATAGAAAGCAGCTTAGACCAGGCAGGGAGTATATATTTGTTCATTTCATGTGGAAGCAGTTTGCTGATATTGACTTCACCAATGTTGCCATTGGATGAAGTAAAACATATCTTTTTTTTTTTTTGGAATTCCCTTTATTGAACCATAAGTTGCATTACACATTCCAAACCAAGAGATTTGCAAAAATACAATTATATAGTTATTCTGGTAACATACACAGCATCAGAGCTATACAGGTAGCTTGACAAAACAGAGCATGTACAAGAATGAGGTCTAAATTGGGCGGGTGGGAAGAAAACGCAGTGAAGAGAAAAAAAACCCCACATCTCCAGGGTTCTCAATATATATAGGATAGCCCAAACTTGGATATCTGTTTTTGTTGTTTTTTTACACAGCTGTATGTTTAATTTCACTGTTACATTTACTTGCATGACATGATAAAACTCTATTCAACTAGCAAAATACTGCAGACAAAGAAGGAAACTCTTTACCTTTTCTAAGAAAAACAATACTAGGACTAGTAATAAGGAACAATAAGGAACATATACTGTATTTTCAGTAAGTCACTTATTTACCCAAGGCTTTTTATGAGTGGCACTCGATAAATAGCTGTCGGCAGCCGATCCGTTGGGTGATTGCTTTTTTTCGAGCTGTCATTGGATTGTGCAGAATAAAGAGACACTGTATCCAGCATATACACACACAAACACACATATATATATATATATATATATATATATATATATATATATATATATAGACATACACACACATACTTACATACAATCCTATATATATATACAGGGTGGGCCATTTATATGGATACACCTTAATAAAATGGGAATGGTTGGTGATATTAACTTCCTGTTTGTGGCACATTAGTATATGTGAGGGGGGGAACTTTTCAAGATGGGTGGTGAACATGGCGGCCATTTTGAAGTCGGCCATTTTGAATCCAACTTTTGTTTTTTCAATAGGAAGAGGGTCATGCGACACATCAAACTTATTGGGAATTTCACAAGAAAAACAATGGCGTGCTTGGTTTTAACGTTATTTACAAGTTTATGACCTCTTATAAAATGTGTTCAATGTGCTGCCCATTGTGTTGGACTGTCAATGCAACCCTCTTCTCCCACTCTTCACACACTGATAGCAACACCACAGGAGAAATGCTAGCACAGGCTTCCAGTATCCGTAGTTTCAGGTGCTGCACATCTCGTATCTTCACAGCATAGACAATTGCCTTCAGATGACCCCAAAGATAAAAGTCTAAGGGGGTCAGATCGGGAGACCTTGGGGGCCATTCAACTGGCCCACGATGACCAATCCACTTTCCAGGAAACTGTTCATCTGGGAATGCTCGGACCTGACACCCATAATGTGGTGGTGCACCATCTTGCTGGAACTATGATGTCGGTGATAGGGAATTGCTGGCCATCAAGTCGACTTTGGAGGAATGGCGGTACCTCCTGGAAGGAGCAGCTCACCCGGTATTGGTTTTTACTGACCATAAAAACCATAAAAAAACCATATGCTGTGAAGATACGAGATGTGTAAAGAGGACACCACAACGATAGTCACACACTTCTCACCCTCTTCTCCCAACG
>BLSH010373257.1:1290782-1306595 GCA_018402905.1 Glandirana rugosa | reverse complement strand
AGGAAGTTAATATCACCAACCATTCCCATTTTATGAAGGTGTATCCATATAAATGGCCCACCCTGTGTATATATATATATATATATATATATATATATATATATATATATATATATATATATGTGTCCCACCCGGTATATATATATATATATATATATATATATATATATATATATATATATATATATATGTGTCCCACCCGGTATATATATATATATATATATATATATATATATATATATATATATATATATATATACAATCTTGTACCCACAGTTGATCCAGAGGAAGGCAAATAAACCCCAGTAAAGCATGATTCAATTTGCTTAAACAAGGAGAAAAATTCCTTCCTGTTCACCCAAGAGGCAATCAGATATTCCCTGGATCAACTTTACCTATAAATATTAGTATCCAGTTATATTGTGTGTATCTAGGAAATAATCCAGGCTTTTCTTACAACAATATACTGAGCTGGCCCATACCAGCTTTTGAGGGCGTCTATTCCACATTTTCACAACTCTTACTGTGAAGAAGCCTTTCCATATTTGGAGATGAAATCTATTTCCTCCAGATGTAAAGAGTGCCCCCTTATCCTCTGTGATGACCTTAAAGTGAATAACGCAACACCACGTTCACTATATGGACCCTTTATGTATTTGTAAATGTTGTTCATATCCCCCTTAATCTCCTCTTCTCAAGAGTGAATAAATTCAGTTCCTCTAATCTTTCCTCATAGCTGAGCTTCTCCATGCCTCTTCAGGCATGGAGAAGCCTCATCAGTTAGGTTGCTCTTCTCTGCTCTTTCTCCAGTTCCCCAATATAATTTTTATGAACTGGTGCCCAAAACTGAACTGCATATTCCAGATGAGGTCTTACTAATGGTTTGTACAGGGGCAAAATGATGTCTCTATCTCTGCAGTCCATGCCTCTCCTTATACAAGAAAGGATTTTGCTCGCTTTGGAAACCACAGCTTGGCATTGCATGCCATTATTAAGCTTATGATCTACCCTTACAATCCTTCTCCACCATTGACTCCCCCAGCTGTTCTCCTAGAATGCATGATGCATGCGTATTCTTAGCCCCCAAGTGCATAACTTTACATCATTAAACTTCATTTACATTACAGTTGCCCAATGAAACGGTGCATTGAGGTCGGCTTGTAAGTTGGAGACATCCTGTAAGGACGTTATTCCACTGCATAGCTTGGTGTCATCTGCAAACACTGAAATGGTACCTTTAATCCCAGACCCTAAATCATTTTTTTTTTAATTAAACGTTTATTGAAGGAAACAAGGTGTACAGCACATTTACCGTCTGGTTACAATTTTCTCGTATTTGTCAAGTAATATTCCATTCTTGTTCACATACCATGTTTACACATATCCAAAAACATACATTCCATTTGTCCGTATATAACAGAAAATATATGTTGGATCACATAAAGCCTTTGTGTACCGTCCCCTAGTTCATATCTTTATTCCTATATTATTGACTCAGTCACATGAGGAGGAAGAATTGAGCCAACGGTCCCAGATTTTATTATATTTTTCAGGGCACCCTCTATTGATATAAAGAAATCTCTTGAACGGTAGTGTATTGTTCACCTCCGAAATCCAGTCAGCTATCATGGGCTGTTTTTGCCTCATCCATACTCTGGCAATTGTTTTCCGGGCCGCAAAAAGAGACTCCTGTATAAATGTTGTGGTGTGCGTATCCAGAGCATCCTCTGCAAGGATGCCCAACAAACATATCTTGGGGTCTAATGTCATAGGGGAACCCATGTTGTTGTGTAGGAAGTCCACCACCTGTTTCCAGAAGTTCTGTACCTCTGGGCAAGACCATAACATGTGGTATAGTGTTCCTACTTCACGCTTGCACGTTGATCAAATTTAGCAATTCTGTGTGGGGTTAAGTAAGAGCGGTGTAGTATGAACAGTTGTGTCAGTCTGTCTGAAAGTTTAGGTGAGACTTTCTTACATGTGTCTAATGCCTCGCTCCACTCCTCATCCTCCAGGCCACCAAGGTCTCCTTCCCATCTTGATTTGAGGTCGTAGGCTAATTTGGTCACTGGGGGCATTAGTAGCATACTGTAAAATGTAGACGTCAGTTTTTGCGAGTCCTCGCCTTTAATTACTGACATTAAGGGGTTATGTGCTAAGTCAAACGAGGCCCTCAGAAATTGAGATAGAGCTGCATGCCGCAGTTGTAGGAATCTGAAGAACATACTGTTCGGGAGGGTGAATTCTGTCTTTAAATCATCAAATGTTCTAAGTGTGCCCTCTTTGAGGATGTGGGATACATAGAATATTCCTCTACTACTCGATATTTCGGGGTTTGGTATCGTTAGGAACTCTGGGAGTGTCACCCTAAATCATTTATAAATGTATTAAAAAAAGTAATGGTCCCAACACTGAACCTTGGTGTACACCACTGATAACCTTAGACCAGGGTTCTCCAAACAATGACCCTCCAGTTGTTCAGGCACTACAATTCCCATCATGCCTAGTCATGTCTGTGAATGTCATTTTTACAATGCCTCATGGGACGTGCAGTTCCACAACAGCTAGAGGGTCATAGTTTGGAGATCCCTGCCTTAAGCAGAATCATTAAGCACTACTCTGTGAATTCAGTCTTTTAGCCAGTTTTCTATCCATTTACAAACTGATTTTTCCAAGCCTGTAGACTTTACCTTACACATTAGTCATGTGTGGGGAACTGTGCCAAACCTACTACATCCACAGCCACCCCTCTGTCCAAGGTTTTACTTACCTCCTCATAAAAAGAAATCAGATTTGTCTGACAACTTCTGTCTTTCATGCTGTCTGTTACTTAAAATATTTGTTTCCAGCAAGAACTCATCTATGTGGTCCTTTATTAAACTCTCCTGAACTTCCTGAGTATAGAAGTTAAACTAACAGGTCTATAGTTACTTGGTAAAGGCTTTGATCCCTTTTTGAATATAGGCACCACATTGGCCTTACGCCAATCCAATGGTACTATTCCAGTCATAAAGGAGTCCCTAAAAATTAGAAACAATGGCTTTGAAATGACAGAGCTCAATTCTTTTAGGATCCATGGGTGTAAGCCATTTGTTCCAGGTGCTTTATCCCCTTTATTCTGTCCACATATTTCTGGACCATATCACTTTTGAGCCATTGTGGATCATTTGGGGCTGTGTCACTACCATCCCCATTATGGCCAGGAGCTCCTCCATGCTTTAATACATTTGTCTTCTCTTTGTCCCCAGTCACCCACTTCAGATTATTTTGTAAAGGGTCTAAATGCTCAGACCTGACCTTTTTATTATTGAAATATTTGAAGAGTTTTTTGGGTATTGCATTACTATCTTTTGCAATCTGCCATTCATTTTGAATTTCTGCATCCTTTATTTCCTTTTTACATATTCTGTTAAAATCTTTGTAACATTTAAATGATGATAATGTTCCTTCATTTTTATATTTTTTAAAATCTCTTTTGTTATTATTTATAGCTTTTTTAACTTTGGATGTGAGCCACAGAGGTTTTATTTTTAGCCTTTAACCACTTCAGCCCTGAGAGGTTTTCCCATGTTAGGACCAGAGCACTTTTTGCGATTCGGCACTGCGTTGCTTTAACTGACAATTGTGTGGTCGTGCAATGTAGTACCCAAACAAAAGTTGCGTCCTTTTTTTTCCCACAAATAGAGCTTTCTTTTGGTGGTATTTGATCACCTCTGTGTCATTTCTGATCACCGCTATAAACAAAAAAAGAGCAATAATTTTGCAAAAAAAAACAATATTTCTTACTTATTGCTAAAATACATATCCAAAAAAAAAAAAATATAAAAAAATGTATTCATCAGTTTTGGCCGATTTATATTCTTCCTCATATTTTTGGGAAAAAAAAAACGTAATCTGCATTTATTTATTGGTTTGTGCAAAAGTTGGCGCGTTTACAAACCATGAGAATTAATTTCTGGCAATTTTACAATTTATTTTTACTAGTAATGGCGGCGATCTGCGATTTTTATCGGGACTTTGATATAGGGGTGGACATGTCAGACATTTTTGACACTTTTTTGGGGCCAATGACATTTATACAGCGATCAGAAATTTAAATATCCACTGATTATTGTGTAAATGCCATTGGCAGTGAAGGGGTTAACCTGAGGGGGGGCGATCCAGGGGTTAACTGTGTTCCCTTGCTGTGTTCTAACTGTCAGGGGGCTGGGCACTCAGGGGCACCAGAGATCTAACTGGTCCCGAGTACAGGGATCAGTAGATCTCTGACATGCTGCCTGACAGAGCAGGGAACCGCCATGTTTACATCAGCGGTTCCCCGTTTTTCTGCTCTGTCAAGCAATCGCGGCTCGCTGGTGGAGATCGAGTCTGCCCGTGTCTTGGGCACAACTCTGCAGAGTGCGGCGGGCACGTTTAAACGATGGCGATTCGCGCTAAAGAGCCACACTGCAGCAGTAAATGTGCGCGAGCCAGTCGGGAACGGGATAAATGTTTTGCCCATGGGATTATATTTTGCAGTGAGTTCACATACAGTCTTACTGAAGAATTCCCATTTCTGTTCTGTGTTCATTGATGCCATATTTCCTCCCATTCTAAGTCTTGGAGAGCAGCCCTCATCCTTGGAAAATTTTCGCTCTTAAAGTTAAGTGTCTTTATTTTTCCTGTATGTGTTCGTGGCTTACAGCTAACATTAACCACTTGCCGACTGTGTAATGTAATTACACGGCCGGAAAATGGATCCATTATTCTGGGAGGGCGTACTATAACGTCCTCTCAGAATCACACCCCCGCGCCCCCCGGGGTGCGCACCTGGGAGCATCCGTGACCGCCAGGTCCGTGAGACCTGGCACATCACGGGTGCAGCGGCGGTTTATCACGTGATCGTTTTGTCAAATGACGGAGCTATCAGATGTAAACAAGTCGGCGGATATCCGGCTTGTCTCTCCCCTCTCCACACCAAGCGGTGCAGTGTGAGAGGAGAGGGGGAGAAATTAGAAGCAGCAGTGCTGTGGGCAGGATATGATGTGCGCACAGCACTGCTATGTGCCAGTCTGGACCCCCCATCCATCCATCCATGCTCACCCATCCATCCTCACCCATCCAGCCTCATCCGTCACCCATGCATCCGTGTTCACCTATGCGTGCTCACCCATGCATCCGTGTTCACCCATCCAGCCATGCTCACCCATGCATCCGTGTTCACCCATCCAGCCATGCTCACCCACCCAGCCTCATCCGTGTTCACCCATGCATCCGTGTTCTCCCATGCATCCGTATTCACACATGCATCCATGCTCACCAATGCAGCCATGCTCACCCATCCAGCCGTGCAAACCCATGCATCCGTGTTCACCCATGCATCCATGCTCACACATGCATTCATGCTCACCCATGCATCCATGCCCCGCCATCCATCTGTGCTCACCTATGCATGCATGCTCACCCATGCATCCATGCTCACCCATCCATCTGTGCTCCGCCATCCATCTTTGCTCACCCATGCATCCGTGCTCACTCATTCATCTGTGCTCACCCATGCATCCGTGCTCACCCATACATGCGTGCTAAACCCATGCATCCGGGCTCAGCCATCCATCTGTGCTCACCCATGCATCTGTGCTCACCCATACATCCGTGCTCACCCATGCATTCCTGCTCACCCTTCCATCCGCGCTCACCCATGCATCCGTGCTCAGCCATCCCCATCCGTGCTCAACCATCCATCCTTGCTCAGTCATCCCCATCCACGGCTCATCCACCCCCATCCATGCTGATTTATGCCTCGTTCATGCTCATCCATACCACATCAGTTCTCATCTGTGACACATCCATGCCACTACACTGCCCATCCATGCCACTACTGCGCCCATCAGTGCCACTACAGTTCCTCACAATAGTGTAATAGGTAGTCAAATTGGATTTGAAATGTATGCCCCTAGAACGCCTGATGGTGCTCCCTGCATGTTAGGCCTCTGTATGTGGCCAGGCTATGTAAAAGTGTCCCACATGTGGTATCGCCATACTCAGGACAAGTAGCAGAATATATTTTGGGGTGCAATTTCGTACATGCTGTGTGTTAGAAATATTGTATAGATGGACAACTTTGTGTAAAAAAAAATGCGTTTTCATTTTCCCAAAACTTGTGGAAAAAAATGACATGTTCAAAAGACTCACTATGCCTCATAGAATACACGTTGGGGTGTTAACTTTCCAAAATGGGGACATTTTTTGGGCGTTTCCATTGTCCTGGTGCTCTAGGACCTTCAAAAGTGCAAGAGGTAGTCAGGAAATTATATGTGTAATTTATGTCCCTTGAACGCCTGATGGCACTCCCTGCATGTTGGGCCTTTGTATGTGGCCAGGCTGTGTAAAAGTCTCACACATGTGGTATCGCCATACTCAGGAGTAGTAGAATGTGTTTTGGGGTGTAATTTGTGGTATGCATATGCTGGGTGTGAGAAATAATCTGTTAATATGACAATTTTGTGAAAAAAAAATGGAAAAAAATCTTCATTTTGCAAAGAATTGTGTGAACAAATTACAACTTCAAAAAACTCAACATGCCTCTTACTAAATACTTTGGGATGTATGCTTTCTAAAAAGGGGCCATTTGGGGGGTATTTGTACTTTCCTGGATTGTTAGGGTCTCAAGAAATGAGATAGCCCGTTAGTACATCAGGTGTGATCAATTTTCAATGATTGGCACCATAGATTGTAGACACTACAGGTGGTCCCCGAGTTACAAACAAGATAGGGACTGTAGGTTTGTTCATAAGTCGAATTTGTTTGTAAGTCGGAACAGGTACATTTTTTAAGTGTAGCTTCAGCCAAAACAAATATTTGTAAGCTTTTTGGATAGCATAGGGAAGGGTTAACACCCCTGTGATGTTTGTTTTGCTGTCTATGTTTCCGTTCAGAAGATTTCATACCACTTCCTGTCCCAATGATAATTGGATTTTGAAAATTTTGAGGTGTTGTGGAAACAAACTTTGGTGATAAAGCATCAGTGGAGACCCCTTTTTCCCATAATAACTCTTACAGGAGTGAATTTCCCTTCCTAGGGGGAGATTTCCTCTCACTTCCTGTTATCTCCCTCCGTTTGTAAGTAGGAGTCGTTCATAAGTCAGATGTTCATAACTAGGGGACCGCCTGTATAACTTTCACAAAGACCAAATAATATACTCTAATTTGGGTTATTTTTACCAAAGATATGCAGCAGTATAAATTTTGGCCTAAATTTATGAAGAAAAATTACTAATTCGCAAGATTTTATAACCGAAACAAAGAAAAATTATTTTTTTTACAATATTTTTGGTCTTTTTCCATTTATAGCGCCAAAATAAAAACCCCATTGGTGTTTAAATACCACCAAAAGAAAGCTCTATTTGTGTGAAAAAAAGGACAAAATTTCATATGGGTACAGTGTAGTATGACTGAGTAATTGTCACTGAAAATGTGAGAGCACTGAAAGCTGAAAATTGGTCTGGTTAGGAAGGGGGTTTAAGTGCCCAGTGGTCAAGTGGTTAAATGAAATCATGTTATGGTCACACCTACCCATATGTTCTTTTATATGAACATTTAGTAATAAATGTCAGACTCCCAATCAGAATATTCAGACACTATGGACGATGGACATTCTACCAGTTCCAGAGCCTCATTTTTATCAGTATTTTCAAAAGGCACATCAAAAAACTCATCACACGATTCAGAAGACGAACGGAAAAGAACCCTCACACAAAAAGGAAAAGAAAAACAAGGAGGGGAAGATGTACCCACAAAAAGGACACCCCATCCCAGACAAACGAGGAGCAAGAAGGACTAAGACAAGGAACGGATCCAATTACTAATGTAGTTAACATTTAGTAATAAGCTCTGCATGATTTGAGATTACCAGGTCCAGCAGATCATCATTCCTAGTCGGGGCCTCTATGAACTGGACCATGGTACTATTTACAGTGTTGATCCCTCCCTCCCTTCCACTTACAACAGAGGAAGGAAAGAGATCAGAACTTATGAATGGGCACAAAATGAATTAGTGTCTGCAGCTGCTGATTGATTCATTCTGTTGCAATGACAGAGGCATATTTTTTAACCCTTTCCTGCCCTCTCCTATCCTACCCACACTATATGCAATACTGTTCCTACACCAGGGCCAAATCAGGCCAGTCTGATCTGGGAGTGCATGGTATCAACACATATTCATTTTATCCTTGTGGCATCATAGTGCATGGTAAACTCAAGACTGAGCTTAACAGTGGGGGGGGGGGGGCATAAAAAGGATAAATAAGCAGAACCTGTGCCTATTACATAAGGCATGCACACATTCATAGATTGTGTGGCCAGGCCAAACAGTCTGTCTTCCAGCTGGAGTTGGCTTCAAGTTGAACACCGCATTGACAATGACTGCTGTACTTCAGCTGTGCTGGATTTGGCTGGAATTCAGTGCTTTATTATCGGGTCCACCCTGCTGATTCCACTGATACCTGGGGGGCAAGCCCAAAATCTGAAGGGGGGCACCCCATCACTCCCTAGATCCGGCCCTACCCTACACACCTGTAAATGAAGCCCTCACCTCCCTTCTCCTGCCCATCTGAACATTAACCCCTTGACCTCCATCTTGCCCCTGTATCCTCCCACCATCTTGCCATTTCCTCTTTCCTCTGTGCATGACCTGTAGATATGTCTAGTACACCATTCTTCAGCTTGTTTTCAACCCCCTCACTATCAGCATTTATCTTAATTTCCAAAAAAATTAGGTCATTTTGGGGGATTTCCATACTATTCTCGTATTTTTATGTTAATAGAAAGTAAGGGAAATTGTTTTTTTCCCAAAATTTTTGGTTGTTTTTTCCTTTTTATAGTAATCAAAATTAAAAACCCAGCAATTTTTAAATGCCACCAAAATAAAGCTCTATCAGTCTCAAAAAAATATAAAACATTAATTTGTGTTCCGTGAAAGAGTAATTGACAGTCAAATTATCACAGCTCTGAAAACAGTAAAATGCTCTGGTAATGTAGGGGTTATTACATTCTGGTACTCAGGTGCTTACAGTCATTTTTGGTGGATAGCATTTTTTTCTTTTTCAGATTTTATTATTGAATTAAATATAGACATTTGTGGATTCAACACTAGATGGGAAAAACTTATTAACAACTGATGAAATTAGATAATGGTTTCATAAGGAGTGCACTGTGTTCAATTTGCTAGCCAACTGCAAGGGTTGATATTTAAAAGAGGCTATTCGCCTAGCAAAGTTCATGGTCAATTTTCAAAGTGTATATTAACTTTGCAAAGTGAATGTAAGGAAACGATGCAGCCATTAAGGTCAAAAACCCAAACTTAACATTACATTACATCACATTCTTATACAGATGCTTTCTGTCATAAGAAGGTAATGCTGTATCTTAAAGTGACTAATGTACAGTAAGCCTGTGTGTGTGTTCACTTTTTATAACCCAATCATTTGAAAGGGGAATTTTTTTTTACATTTTTGTTTGCAGGTGATTGAGTATTCAAAGTGAAAAGCCCCAGCTCTTTAAGTCAACCCCATAAACTTGCACTGTTAGAAGAGCAGTAAAACATAATTGTGTAGTTTGGCAAAGCAATAAGCTATGTAATGAGCACATATGGTAAATATATTATGCTAAAAAAAAATATATAATGCATATACTGTACATACAGTATCTCACAAAAGTGAGTACACCCCTCACATTTTTGTAAATGTTTTAATATATCTTTTCATGTGACAACGCTGAAGAAATGACACTTTGCTACAATGTAAAGTAGTGATTGTACAGCTTGTATAACAGTGTAAATTTGCTGTCCCCTCAAAATAACTCAACACACAGTCATTAATGTCTAAACCGCTGGCAACAAAAGTGAGTACACCCCTAAGTGAAAATGTCCAAATTGGGCCCTATTAGCCATTTTCCCTTAACGGGTGCCATGTGACTCTTAGTGTTACAAGGGCTCAGGTGTGAATGGGGAGTAGGTGTGTTAAATTTGGTGTTATCGCTCTCACTCTCTCATACTGGTCACTGGAACTTCAACACAGCACCACATGGCAAAGAACTCTCTGAGGATCTGAAAAAAAGAATTGTTGCTCTACATAAAGATTGCCTAGTCTATAAGAAGATTGCCAAGACCCTGAAACTGAGCTGCAGCTTGGTGGCCAAGACCATACAACGGTTTAACAGGACAGGTTCCACTTAGAACAGGCCTCGCCATGGTCGACCAAACAGTATGAGTGCATGTGCTCAGCATCATATGCAGAGGTTGTCTTTTGTAAATAGATGTATGAGTGCTGCCAGGGGTGGGGGGTCAGCTTCTTCTAAAGATGATACACAAGCAAGCTGCAAACAGATTGCTGAAGACAAGCAGACTAAAGACATGGACTCCTGGAACCATGTCCTGTGGTCTTATGAGACCAAGATAAACTTATTTGGTTCAGATGGTGTCAAGTGTGTGTGGCGGCAACCAGGGGAGGAATACAAAGACAAGTGTGCCTTGCCTACAGTCAAACATGGTGGTGGGAGTGTCAAGGTCTGGGGCTGCATGAGTGCTGCCAGCACTGGGGAGCTACAGTTCATTGAGGGAACCATGAATGCCAACATGTACTGTGCCATACTCAAGCAGAGCATGATCCCCTTCTTTCGGAGACTGGGCCGCAGTGCAGTATTCCAACATGATAACAACCCCAAACCTTGCTAAAGAAGGTGAGGGTAATGGTGATGGACAGGCCAAGCATGTTTCCAGACCTAAACCTTATTGAGCATCTTTGGAGCATCCTCAAATGGAAGGTGGAGGAGCGCAGGGTCTCTAGCATCCACCAGCCCCGTGATATCCTCATGGAGGAGTGGAAGAGGACTCCAGTGGCAACCTGTGAAGCTCTGGTGAACTCCATGCCCAAGATGGTTAAGGCAGTGCTGGGAAATAATGGTGGTCACCCACAATATTGACACTTTGGGCTCAATTTGGACATTTTAACTTAGGGGTGTACTCATTTTTGTTGCTAGAAGTTTAGACATTAATGGCTGTGTGTCGAGTTATTTTGAGAGGACAGCAAATTTACACTGTTGTACAATCTGTACACTCACTACTTTACATTGTAGCAAAGTGTACAAACAAAAATCGAATTTTGTTTTTGTTTGTTCAATGTAGGAGGAGGCATGTTATGGGTAGTACTAGACTCTTTCTCTTTTACATTGTAGCAAAGTGTAATTTCTTCAGTTTTGTCACATGAAAAGATATAATAAAATATTTACATAAATGTGAGGGGTGTACTCACTTTTGTGAGATACTGTATACATTAAACGGATCTCGTTTGAACATTAATTTAGAAAATACATGAAAAGCCTATGTATTTGCCTTCAAGTGTACAGTATTTCAAATCAAAAACAAAAAATTAAAGCTGACGTTTGATCTACTTATAATTTCCATTCCCTGGTTCCTTCCTTCCTCCCCCAAACTGAAATACTATTGACAATAAAAACCTGCTTATACAGGTTTACCTTATTTTAGAGCTATTGATATCATCAATGGGTTTTTGTGCTTCTCTACGCAATGTAGCCAGATAATGGCTGATAGAGAGGACCATCCGGGTGTTGTACCTAGCTCGCTAGAACACCAAAGTACCC
Organism: Glandirana rugosa; assembly: GCA_018402905.1. NCBI lineage: Eukaryota > Metazoa > Chordata > Amphibia > Anura > Ranidae > Glandirana > Glandirana rugosa. The sequence goes on along the minus strand of BLSH010373257.1, from coordinate 1,294,958 downwards.
TGTATTAGTACTCTTTTCAAGAACCTCAGCCCTGGTGTGAACAGTGGGCTGGCTCCTGGGAGAGTTTATACTACTAATAAAAGATCTACGTTAATTGGTGCGATATGTGCACGTCAGTTGGTCAACATGTCCTATGCAAAAAGAATAGAAGATTTTTCCACAAAGCTGTTTTTCTGAGAAAGAAAGGCAGGTGATAAAGCCATATGACAAAAATAGTAATCTTCTATGGATACAGGGCATAGAAAAAATGCAGCAGCATCAATAGCACAATCTACAGCTTAGAATGCACAGGAAGGCAGAAATTAGAAGAAGATGAATCTATAATTGTCGTATGGGGTTTTCTGGGGTATGTCAGCACAGAACAGCAGCACTATCAAAATCTCAAACTGGTCAGGAAGGTCAAAAAAGGAGTAGAAAATAGCAAAAAAAAGGTAAAAAAAAAAAAAAATCAGCTTTCTGTGGTGGCAGTGCATGTATATTTGTATGTCCGCAATTAAAAAACTGAGAAATGTAAAATATGTAACAAGAACGCCAGTTTATTGCATGCATTTTAGTAGCAATATCGAATATATCATCTTATGTTCTACTCAAAACAAATTTAAAATGCAAACAAAGTAAATTAATATGCATTTGATTGCATGGACCCCGTAAAATTGCATTATATTTTTTTAAATGACGCATAATGAAAAAATAATTGTATTTTTTTCCCACATTCTATTAACATGTCAACTAATTTACACATTTCATCAACATAAATGGTTGTATACTATTTATTAAACTGAGATTTCTATTAAAAATCACTTATTTGGTAGAACATGGAGATGAAGTTGAATAAACACAATTATATCACTAGAGTTACATGTGCACAGGAATTCATAAATACACAAGTGAATACATCTGATACAAATACGGTTAAACAATAATGGAGGAATTACATCTTTGAGTTATTGTTTTACCATTGCCACATCACACATTAATGCATGGGTCTAAGCTTTGCGTAAATCAGAGATATTTTGGTACTTTTTTATACTCATAACTATAGATAACATACATACAGGAAAATTCACAAGATTTCAAAGATGTTCTAGCTCTCACACCTATAATTTTTATTGAAAAATTTGCTCAAAAGATTGCACACCTACACATCAATTGTTGTCAGAAATAATCTCCTTTCTATCAAATGACTATACTATATTGATGAGTGTATGGTCACCTTGATGTAGAAGATATTATGTTGAAATTATATCAAATAGCATAGCTTATCATTAATTCACATGTTAAGTAATTTATCATATGGGATAGTTATGAATTTATTTATTTTTTTAATTAGTAGATGCTGTAGAAAAAGCTATTGTACCTTCATTTCTGCAGCTTCCATTTTAGGCTCTGCCTCGTAAATATTTATTTCCTACAGTTCAAGAGTCAAGACCCTCCAAATAATTGCCAGAGATGGTGGATTTTGATGAACCAGCTGAAGTCTTTGCAACAAAAAATCCCCCGCAAGTTTAACCGAAGAGGCTTTTTTTGACAGCGATATTTTCCAACCATTAAAGTATCCAGAGATTGGGTTTCCATAACCATGTACAGTATTATGAATCAATATGGCATTCTTGAGTCTTCATAAATCAGAAAGAGCATACAGCGGCACATTCTATGACAACCCCTTATGCTCAAAAGTTATGTACCCATCTATCCAAATATTGCATTTCCCAAACAACTGTATAAATTATATGTTCCCAATATATAGCACGCCACCCAAAAAAATGGTTAATTCTGTCACTTTAACTGGTGCGAATTATCCTTACTTGTCCCATACATGCTATTTACACTTTAGTTAGGTGACCACCACCTCCACTACTACCCCACTACTACACAACCTTGCACGCTCACCACTCACCCCAATGCTCCAATGGCACAACTCTAATATACTGAAATTCACTCCACTGCTGGCTATATGATACCATGCCAGAGGTTGGGGCCCTCTGACCCAAACACTCTTCAAAGGCAGCATATTTGTGCATATGATTAATTTTTCTGTTTCAATCTTTTTATTAAGCTTTTTAAATAACAATAAAAACATTATAACGTAACAAAAGCTAGTGCAGAATGGCACCATCAGTATATTCCTTAAACAAGAAGATGGTGACAATAACATATTTAAACGATGAGGGGCTCAGCCAGGAACCCATGGAATGCCCATCAGTGGATACAAAGAACTGCGTCAATGTGGTCAGCTATGAAGAGTCCAGTAGAGCAATACATGTTCGGTCATATTCTAGGAAGAAGCCAAACAACCCCATATGATTCATTTTTATTTATTTTTTATGTTTTATACAATTTATAACAGTGGTTCCCAACTCTTGTCCTCGGGACCCACTAACAGGCCAGGTTTGCAGGATAACTGAAATGCATGACAGGTGATATCATTTGCTGCTCAGTAATTGCAGTATTCTAGTCTGCAACTCCCCTAGGTAATATTTAAAATCTGGCCTGTTGGTGGGTCCCGAGGACAGGAGTTGAAAACCACTGCTTTATAGCCTTGAAGTGTATGTTTTTTACTCCTGAATGTGTTGACTTTATGTACTTGATAATTAAAGATTATCTAAACCCTAAATATATTGCAGTTTATCAGTCCTTATATGTGGTGACTGTATTCGTTTTTTGGGTTTTTTTTCTCTATATTTTCACCTTGTGATCTAGTCAGTAAAGGTAGGTACAGACCAAAATTCAACCAGTTCAGCAAGGACCAGCCAAATTGCTATCTGTGTGAGGCCCTCCCTAACAGGTCCATTGTTAGATTGACTTCTGTTGAACAACTAAGCTAGAAAACTTTCAAAGATCAGTTGCTGTGGCCAATCGGCTGCAGCTACTGATCAGTGTATTTTGACAGCGGTGAGTCCCTGCTGTCAGCATACTGTACAATATCTCAGCATGGAGGATTTCTCCATCCACTTCGCTGGTGTGGATGGTCAAATCCATTTTGTTTTTTTGTTCATCCCACTGGAAACTAATCGTGAATGCTCAGCTTTATGCTGTTATTTTTCAAATTCCTTTAATAGACCAGCTGTCCAGCAAAGTGTAATTTAGAGGGATGAGACAAACCATTTAGCAGTGACAGGGGTGCTTATGATGGTTAGCTTTTATTTATTTATATAAAACCCCAAAAGGAAAAAAAAACTGTTGCTGTATCTGTTTGCTGACCATCTAAATTATCCAGTGCCACTAGCACTACCCTCTCTTTAGGCTGGCAATGCTGCTGTCATCCAAAGCTGTCTCCTTTGCTCCTCTATCCAGAGTGGAGACACCCTAATAATGGGGTCGGCAACCTACAGCCCGCTGGTCGCCCCTGGCCCGTCGCCGCTAAATGTCTTAATTAATTTGCATGCACCCGACCCGTGGACATTTTAACTCCTTCACACCGACCGTACAGAAATATGCGGCCCCGGCTAGAAGGGGTTGTACAAGGGTGATGCCTGCAGCTGCAAGCATCACCCTGGTACCGTCTTTTAGAGCCGGAGGTTGGTTTTCTTGGGATTACAACTGATTCGGATAAGAAGTTGCACAGCTGTTATCCCAAGCAGAGGGAGAGAACGTCCCCTCCTCCCGCCGCCTTCTGCGACTTGCCTGGGCTCTCCCTCTTGAATACTTTTAAGTACAAAGGAAGGATTTAGGGTCTTATAGACCCCAGATTCCACCATAAAGAGTACCTGTCACTGCCTATTACTGTCATAGACAGAAAGAGAAAAGTGGAGGAAGATTTTTCTGCCATTTGAAACCTGTAGGTTAGGTAAAACGCATAGTGCCATTCATTTTCAATGGCGCCTCTATGCATTATAACAGCAGAGGACAGTGCACCCACAAAAAATGGGTCAGGTCTACTTTTTCTGCATTAAAGTCCAGTTTGACCCTTTGTATGTCATTATCCGTCACTGTCCATGAGAAATACCACCTTAGACCCCAGATATTCTGGGATTTAGGAAGGAAACATGAATTTTCATAAGTTCTCCCTCTCGGGTCCGTTCAGCGTCTTCCGCCGCCCTCCTCCCCTGCAAGAGAGGGAGACGAACCCTATTGTCGACACGTTGAAGAATAGGCTTAGTCAACATTAGGGTTCTTTTGGTTGGAGGCCGAGATTTTCTGCCATGGTCCCACTACGAACGTCGACGTCCGTAGTGG
>BLSH010373257.1:1241990-1258287 GCA_018402905.1 Glandirana rugosa | reverse complement strand
TATCCCCATTTATTTGTAGGGCACTTGCCCTAGTTTGAAGATGATTTTAGAACAGTTATATGGCTTCTACCGTTAATTAATACTTTTCAGACACAGTTTGAAGATGAACCACATTCATCTCCATTTTTGCATTTTTTATGTTTTTATTTTTTTAAAAATATTTAAAGTTATTTCCCTGTCCCCATTTTTTTGTAGGGCGCTTGCCCTACCCTTACCCCCATTTTACTTCCTTTTGCAGCCCTCTGGGGCTTTCCAGGACTTTCCTACAGCCATTTTTGTGCATAAAAGTTCGGGTCCCCATTGATTTCAATGGGGTTCGTTGTCCGTGCGATCGTTCGGGTTCCGTCCGGACCCGGACCCGGACTTTGTCCCGAAGTTCGGACGGACCAGCAGAACCCGAACTTCCAGGTGTTCGCTCAACTCTAACTGTGATTTGTTATCAGTTCCATGCATTTATATATGTGAATTATTGGTTGTAATTACCTGCCAACATTTTACCAGAATTATCAGTGAATATTTGCTGATGACTTCATTATAGGGAATATATCCTTCTTAATTACAATATTTTAGTATATTGTGGTGTACCGTATGCCTATGGTAAAAAACGTATGTCATTTGTTGGCAATATTAAATTGCCATCCTTTGTAAACTTTAAATTGATAAAAAAAAAAATTCTGTAAAAAATAGAACACCGATTTATAGGGGACAAAAAAAAATATCCAGTATCTAGGGATGTCCTTGGAAATCAGGGACAATTATCAACAACAGTATGAGTGCTGTTCCAAGTCCTGCTTTTTTCCTTATGTATTTGCTTTTCCTGATTGTATTCTTTTATTTGGCTTGCTATGCTTTGCCAAATACACAACATAAAAGAATCATTAGTTCAGCTAAAGCATGACTGAAGGTACAGATTTAAGAGGTTCATTCACATTTTTTGCATTTTATTAGTTTTTTTATGTTTTCCACTTTTTTTTCTTTGTGTGTTTTGTCTTTTGTGTTTTTACCATTCACTTGCTTGCACATTTTGTACCACTTTTAAATCCACTGCACCTATCTTAAGAAAATATATTCCTTCATTTACAAAATAATTTCCCCTCACCATTTTCTTTTTTAATTTCCAGTAACACATATTTAACCACTTGACCACTGGGCACTTAAACCACCTTAATAACCAGACCAATTTTAAGCTTTCCGTGCTCTCGCATTTTGAACAACAATTACTCAGTCATACTACACTGTACTCAAATTATTTTTTTGTCCTTTTTTTCACACACATAGAGCTTTCTTTTGGTGGTATATAATCACCACTGTGTTTTTTATTCCTTGCGCTATAAATGCATTTTCTTTGTTTCTGTTATAAAAATGAGCAAATTAGTAATTTTTCTTCATACATTTTGGCCAAAATGTATACTGCTACATATCTTTGGTAAAAATAACCCAAATTAGTGAATATTATTTGGTCTTTGTGAAGGTTATAGAGTCTACAAGCTCTGGTGCCAATCATTGAACATTGATCACACCTGATGTACTTGAGGCCTATCTCATTTCTTGAGACCCCAACAAGTCAGGAAAGTACAAATATCCCCCAAATGACCCATTTTTGGAAAGTAGACATTCCAAGGTATTTAGTAAGAGTCATGGTGAATTTTTTGAAGTTGTAATTTTTTCCCACAATTCTTTGCTAAATGAAGATTGTATTTATTTTTTCACAAAATTGTCATATTAACAGATTATTTCTCACACACAGCATATGCATACCACAAATTACACCCCAAAACACATTCCACTACTCCTCTTGAGTATGGTGATACCACATGTGTGAGACTTTTTACACAACCTGGCCACATACAAAGGACCAACATGCAGGGAGCACCATCAGGCGTTCTAGGAATATAAAATACCCATTTCATTTCTTGACTACCTCGTGCATTTTTGAAGGTCCTGGGGTACCAGGACATTGGAAACACCCAAAAATGACCCCATTTTGGAAAGTAAACACCCCAAGATATATTCTAGGAGACATAATGAGTCTTTTGGACATGTCATTTATTTCCACAATTTTTTGGAAAATGTGGAAATTTTTTTTACACAAAGTTGTCCATTTATACACTATTTCTAACACATAGCATGTACATAGCAAAAATTACCCCCCAAAATACATTCTGCTACGCATTCTGAGTATGGTGATACTGCATGTGTGAGACTTTTCCACAGCCTGGCCACATACAGAGGCCCAACATACAGGGAGCACCGTCAGGTGTTCTAGGGGCACACATTTCAAATCTAATTTGACTACCTATTACACTATTGTGAAGCATTGTAGTGGCACTGATGGGCACTGTAGTGGCACTGAAGTGGCACTGATGGGCACTGTAGTGGCTGAGCATGGATGAGGATGGCTGAGTATGGATAGGGATGGCTGAGTATAGATGGGGTGGCTGAGCATGGATGGGGTGGCTGAGCATGGATGGGATGGCTGAGCATGGAGGGCTAAGCATGGATTTATGAGCATGGATGGTGGAGGATGGATGGCTGAGGATGGATGGCGGAGGAGGGATGGCTGAGGATGGATGGCTGGATGGTTGAGGATGGATGGTGGAGGATGGATGGCTGAGGATGGGTGGCTGAGCATGGATAGATGAATGGATGGATAAGTGGCACAGAATGGGCACAGAGCAGCACTGTGGGAACTACATATCCAGCCCACAGTGCTGCTGCAACCGATCTCTCCCCTCTCCTCTCACACTGTACCAATCGGTACAGAGAGGGGAAAGATAATCTGGACATGCACCGGCTTGTTTACATCCTATCGCTCCATCATTTGACAGAGCTATCACATGGTAAAGGGCCGCTTCTAGCGGCCGTTTACCGTAATCCGTGATGTGACCAGGCGGTCACGGATACTCCCGGGTGCACGCCCTAGGGGGCACACGGCAGCAGGATTCTGGGAGGACGTCACTGTGCGTCCTCCCAGAATTAACAAACTGCACTGTAGTCGTCATTCGGCTATGGTGTGGTTGTTAAGTGGTTAATCTGCATTACATGTGTTTACTATTATTATTATATAGGATTTAAATAGTGCCAAAACTTTCCACACTGCTTTACAGCAGGCAAGCCATTTAATATAGGAGGAATCAGAGGGCAATACTTGTTAGAGCTTACAAATTAAATGCATTTTTACATGTTTTTTATATGATTTAACATAAATATCTATGATGTATCACATGTTTGGATCAAACTGCAACTCCAGCTTTGTAAACATTTCTCCACTTGTATCTTACTAAAAGATGAAGATACGAATGACTAAATTTAGAGGAATAGGACATAACTTATTAACCACTGTCCTTGTACTGTAATGTGTGTTAAAATGCATTGAAGCCCAAAGGTGTGAACATATGCTTATTCCACCCACTATAGTCCCAAAGGCAAGGGTTTGATGTAAATTTTTCAAAACTGACTTAATTCTCTTGGCCACAAGTTACTGCGTAACAGGTTTAAAACCTCCACTTTAGGTAAACAAAGTACAAATACAATTATTCAAAGCAAAACAAGCATCTGTCACTACACTATTCACCCCCTGTCTGGCAGTGTCCCTTGTAGGAGTCCACTCTATCCTGTTGCCACCACTTGTCTTTCAAATTGAATGACTTCCAGAGTCATTCAACCCACTTCCCATGGGCCCAGGCCTACATAACCTTCCCTTGGTGGTGCATCATCTTACTGCCTTGGACTCACAATACTTCTGTAGAAGAATAAACTACCTACTACCAGGGAAAAAGAGGAGGAAAGTAATTTCTTAGTAAACAGCAAAAACTGCGCTCTAAATTGATAAAAATGAGTAATGATGAAGATAAAAATTTTGGTTAATTATGCAGCTGCAACCACAACCATCTGACACGAATGGTGAAAATACTCATATGCTAATAGGCTGCGCTACCTCTCATGCGCTGACACAAGATAATTAAATAATAAAAAAGTCCATAGGATAAATATCTATAAACAAATCAAACAGTAGCTCTTAAAATCTTCATGCAGACTTGATGTCACCACAGTGAGTCCACTGCGATAAATATACCAGCACCACCAGTGTGTCCTCCACCACTTAAAAAGATGCAAGGTTTATGAAAAAATGTTTCACTATTTTGTTCATATAACAAATTTTACAGAAGAACCGGACCTCTAATACTGTATATATTCCAATTTCTTTTTTTGATTAAGTTCGCATATATACTTATCTTTAGAAGGAATTATATGTTTTGTAATGCAGTGATTTTTAATAATGAGTTTAAATTACTGCTCTTAGAAGCATGTTATTAAAAAGTGCAGTGCCCAGTATTCATTTTTTTCTTTTGTTACATATTTCATTATTTAAATAATAAAAAACTCCATAGGATAAATATGCATAAACAAATCAAACAGTAGCTCTTAAAATCTTCATGCAGACAATCTTTTTAAGTGGTGGAGGACACACTGGTGGTGCTGGTGTATTTAGCGCAGTGGGCTCACTCTGGTGACATCAAGTCTGCATGAAGATTTTAAGAGCTACTGTTTGATTTGTTTATGGATATTTATCCTATGGACTTTTTTATTATTTAATTCTCTTGTGTCAGTGCATGAGAGGTAGAGCAGCCTGTTAGCATGAATATACATTGCATGATGGAGGAGAAGACAGCCAGGAAAAATAGTATACGTATCTATGTATACATAAAAATTGTGGTAAAAATTTGAGTTGGGCTTTAAGCTGATGTTAGCAGTTGTACAATGTCTGGTATATGGCGCTTTTGCATAGTGGGATCCACTAAATGTAACAGGTGCAATAGGTAGTGAAATCTGCAGAACACCTAGATAGCAGAATCACCAAATATTTGCATTCCGTTTATACTGCTTTTAAACTTACAAACCTATATTGAGTTATATAATATTCTAGCAAGGTACAGTGAATAATGGTCACTTATGAATCAATGGTGCAGGATAGCTGCCTGTTAATTTCCCATAAGCCAGCATTTACATATTCCAGAAACATGAACATTTTGTTATTTTATTATTTTCCTTGAATCCAATTACAGCGCTGAGAAAACTGTATTGACAGCCTGTACATTTAGAATGCAGTCAATGCAGTATAATCTTATTTTAACACATCATCAATAAGAGCGGGCTAGATATTCTTGGGATGTTTGTTGTATTCAGAACAGAAACATCGCCTGGAATAATACTTTATAATGCTGCTGGCACGTTCCAACTGTTGTTAGATTAACATCGCTTTTGAAAAATGGCTTGTAACCTTTAATGCTGCAGACCAAACTGTCAAGCATTCAGGTAGAAAAGATGCATCGTCTCATTTTGGATGTAACTGACGTGCAACCTGATCAAATCGATTGCATTCTGTAGACAGCAACTCAAGCAGTCAGACACAAAGCAAATCCTTGGTTCCTTTTTGTAGAAAAATCGACAAAGCTTGTTGTTGTCTGTGATACAGCAAAACACATATTTCAGATGTTGCTGAAATATGTAACAAAAGAAAAAAATGAATACTGGGCACTGCACTTTTTAATAACATGCTTCTAAGAGCAGTAATTTAAACTCATTATTAAAAATCACTGCATTATAAAATATATAATTCCTTCTAAAGATAAGTATATATGTGAACTTAATCAGAAAAAGAAACTGAAGTATATACAATATTAGAGGTCCGGTTCTTCAGTAAAATTTGTTATATGAACAAAATAGTGAAACATTTTTTCATAAACCTTGCATGTGCTAACTATCAAAAGGCATCTTTATTACAATGTACATGTGATATCAAGATCATACTCTGTGCCCACTGCGACAGTGTGTGTCGACAGCAGATCTCTTAAATGTGGTCTGAATGCGTCTTCTCTTGTACTATATCCTCTGTTTCACAATTCACCACTTTCTAGAAAGCAAACTCACCAGAAATGCTGGACCTCATATTGTAAAAGGTTAAATGCATTTTATTATTTCCAGGGAATAGTTTCCAGAGGACCGCAATATAACATCTTCAAACTCCTCATGTATCCACTTCAAAAAAACAATAAGAAGGTCCCCCGTAAAAGTAGTACAGTAATGGGTAGTACAGGGCGATGAGCCTAGTACCCAAGGCCACTCATCACATTGGGATGCAGACCCCAGAGCAACGCAACATAAACCAAAAATTAGGTGAGAACACCAAAGAGCTCATGCTGGGTCACAACGGCCGGTAAAAAAGAGAAAAGTTTATTGATTAATTGCAGTTAATTTTCAAAAACAAAAAATGCACCACCACACATAACCCTTATAAAAAGACAACATTGTCTATAAATAAAAACATAACCCCCACAAGCCGGCCTCAATCATACCATGACCACCTCATTCATACACCAACTAATGGAAAGTACAGAAATCTAATACATATGGGTCAGCAATATCTGCCGGTCACCACCTGTGTCTGGTACCTATACCATGAGGAGGTGCAATTATGAATCCAAGGGAGTGGGAAGCAATTGATTGAACAAGGCCAGGTGAGTTATGGAATATACCCACTGATCAGTAGTATATACTCTGTCCTGCAGGGTCAGTCCAGACATAGAAGTGATTGCCAGCAGGGATACAATGCTAACTGTTCAATACTGTGGAGTATATCCACTTTGTGTAAGTAACCACAAATACTGTCCTGCAGGTTCAAGTTAATCACACAATGTTGGCCAGTGAGAGATCACAGCAGGAACGCCATCCTGTAATTGTGCAACAATGATATTGCTGATATATGGAACATCAGACAGTCTCACCCATCTTCACTGGGTATACCGGCCCTTAGGTTATGGGTAGATCACAGTCCAGTCATTCGTCCTGGTGTGGTCGTTCCGACCGGATATTCAGTATGGTCGTTCCGACCAGATTGCCGCGATGTCAGGCTGTTGCAATACTGACGGCTCAGAGGTGTAGCTGTGATGATCACCTGGACACTGGCTTTCGAACTCACATGGAGGAGGTGGGGGTGGTCAGGCTAGTGGTGGGAGGAGTGAGATGACGCGTACGCTGACGCGTTTCGTTCGGCCAATCTGAACTTTTGGAGACAATTACACAATTGCACAATTACAGGATGGCGTTCCTGCTGTGATCTCTCACTGGCCAACATAGTGTGATTAACTTGAACCTGCAGGACAGTATTTGTGGTTACTTACACAAAGTGGATATACTCCACAGTATTGAACAGTTAGCATTGTATCCCTGCTGGCAATCACTTCTATGTCTGGACTGCTTGCAAGTGACTGTAAAACATCACTATGCTGGGCAGGGATCTTTTTGCTGTACTAAGTCTATAATTGTTGTTATGGTCTTACTACAACAGCTCCAGTTGTCCCTATGCTAGCAGTGTCAATAGTTTCACCACTCAGGGACAGCTCACCTGGCTGTGCAAAGAACCATATACACAAAATGAGTGCAATCAGATGTGAAACGAGTGACTTAGCAATCAAGATGCATACCCCTATCTGTAAGAGAACTTAAGAAATTACTAGAGCAAGAAATTATTAAAAAAATTATATTGCCTATTGTGGTGACAATGAAGAAAACAGGAAATATTTGTGTTTGTGCATAAAATAATGCTGTTGTTGTTGGTAGTCATCTTTTGCCATATGTGGAGGAAGTATTTTCAAAATTAGAGGAACTAAATTATTTTTTGCCCTGGATCAAAGTGAATATCTTCACATTCTGTATAGGCATAGTAGTGACCTCACTGCTTTTTTTTCTACCTATGAAGGCCTATTTCATGTTACACATATACCTTATGAATGAGCTTTAGCACTTAGTTGTTTTTAAAGACTTCCTAACTCAGTAACATACCTGGTGTATATTGTTATCTAAATTACATTTTGCATTTGGCCCAACTTTGGGTCTTCTATGTCACATTGAAGGACTAAATCTGAATATTTCTAAATACTGCTTTAGACAAATGCAGCTGTCATTATTGGGTCAAATTATATCACAAAGAGGGAGTTTTGCCTGATCCTGGGTGTTAAGCCCCTCCCTACATGTTGGTATCCATGACCAGATATGTAGGGCTACACAGTGACAACCAGACTCAAAACTAAATGCAGCAATGCAATTTATTAAAAAGACAACAAACATGGCAAACTGCATAAAACATGACAACCAATACAAACAAAAGTGAGGTACACCTGAATATAATGAAAGCAACTTAACTGACCGTGACCAAGAACCAAACTAAACTATATAAAGTGTAAACCTCTCTATCTAACAAGTAACTGAGCTATATGCAAGATAACGAACTACCTAAGTAGCTGACTTTGACCTGGATCTACTATACAAGCTGTAACTATACAAATTAAAACCTATTTATCTATTTGCCTAGCAAAAAACCTAACTATAACTATATATAAAGCAGCAGGAAGAATGGGGCAAGCGAGGTCAAGTAGGGGTACAAAGAAAGTGTGAGATCAGGAGAAGGACCAAAACTGGAATCAGTCATACAGGAATCAGATAGAGGCAGTATGATCAGGGTGACAGGGATGAAGTACACAAATAACAGGTACAGGCAGCAGCATCAGGATAAATGACATGAGTCAATGGGTGAGACAGGTCAGGAACAGGGCTAAGATGGGGATCAGATATGCAGGAGACAGGTACAGGCTGGCAGGATCAGGATAACATATTCACAGATCATCATAACAGAGAAAATGGGCACATATTTAGAATGCTATGGCATTGAGAAGTAACCTAAAAAAAAAAAAAAACATACACCCACCCAGCAGTCAGCACCAGGTGCAGACTAAATCTTGGGACCTGCTGCCTGGCAGACATTGGGCAAGCAATCTTTGGACCAATGGACCACAGTGACACCAGCAGGAGATCCCGCCTCTAACAATGAGCATATGAAAGCTCTGATACCATATACAGGCAATCCCCGGGTTACAAACAAGATAGGAACTGTAGGTTTGTTCTTAAGTTTAATTTGTTTGTAAGTTGGAACAGGTACATTTTGTAAGTGTAGCTTCAGCCAAAAAAACTATTTTTAAGCTTTTTGGATAGCGTAGGGAAGGGTTAACACCCCTGTCACATTTGTTTTGCTGTATATGTTTCTGTTCAGAAGATTTCACCTCACTTCTTGTCCCAATGATAATTGGATTTTGAAAATTTTAGGTTGTTGTGGAAACAAACCTTGGTGATAAAGCATCAGTGGAGACACATTTTTTCCCATAATAACTCTTACAGGAGGGGATTTTCCTTCCTAGGGGGGAGATTTCCTCTCACTTCCTGTGGTCTTCCTCCGTTTGTAAGTAGGAGTCGTTTGTAAGTCAGATGTTTGTAACTAGGGGACCGTCTGTACGCTTTCTTACTTCATGTCATTACAAATGTATTCCTAAGTACAGTATGCCTCCATTGTGGAACCATATAGAGCTTTACTATGTGGAAATGAAGAATGGTCTGGTAGGAGACTACACTGCACAGCTTTGAAACAGTTATACAGCTCATCATGAGCAGTACAGCACTAGCATTGTTTGATTATTCGTTAACTACTATTTGTACTACAGATGCTACAGACTAAAGACTTGTTGCTTTTGCATCCAAAAAAATGTTTACGGAAGTAGAACAAAAGTAGTCTACTTGCCCTCACATGCCCTAGCATGTATTTAGACAATGCAAAAATGGGGAGCATGCCTTAGCATACCTAACATTCAAGCTGATTTACATATATGCTTTACAGTGCCTTGAAAAAGTATTTATACCCCTTGAAATGTTCCACATTTTGTCATGGTACAACCAAAAATATAAATGTATTTTATTGGAATTTTATGTGATAGACCAACACAAAGTGGCACGTAATTGCAAAAAATGATAATGGTTTTCAAAATGTTTTACAAATAAATATCTGAAAAGTGTGGCGTGCATTTGTATTCAACCCCCTGTACTCTGATACCCCTAACTAAAATCTAGTGGAACCAATTGCCTTCAGAAGTCACCTAATTAGTAAATAGAGTCTATCTGTGTGTAATTTAATCTCAGTAGAAATACAGCTGTTCTGTGAAGCCCTCAGATGTTTGTTAGAGAACCTTAGTGAACAAACAGCATCATGAAGGCCAAGGAACACACCAGAGCATTAATCAGAGAAGAAGCCAAGAGGCCCATGGTAACTCTGGAGAAGCTGTAGAGATCCACAGCTCAGCTGGGAGAATCTGTCCACAGGACAACTATTAGTCATGCACTTCACAAATCTGGCCTTTATGGAAGAGTGGCAAGAAGAAATTCATTGTTCAAAGAAAGCCATAAAAAGTCCCGTTTGCAGTTTGTGAGAAGCCATGTGGTGGACACAGCAAACATGTGGAGGAAAGTGCTCTGGTCAGATGAGACCAAAATGTAACTTTTTGGCCTAAAAGCAAAACGCTATGTGTGGCAGAAAACCAACACTGCACCTCACCCTGAGCACCCTATCCCCACCGTGAATCATGGTGGTGGCATCATCATGTTGTGGGGGTGTTTTTCTTCAGCAGGGACAGGGAAACTAGTCAGAGTTGATGGGAAGATGGATGGAGCTAAATACAAGGCAATCTTAGAAGAAAACCTGTTAGAGTCTGAAAAAGACTTGATACTGGGGCAGAGGTTCACCTTCCAGCAGGACAACGACCCTAAGCATAGAGTCAGAGCTACAATGGAATGGTTTAGATCAAAGCATATTCATGTGTTAGAATGGCCCAGTCAAAGTCCAGACCTAAATCCAATTGAGAATCAGTTGCAAGACTTGAAAATTGCTTTTCACAAATGCTCGCCATCCAATCTGACAGAGCTTGAGCTATTTTGCAAAGAAGAATGGGCAAAAATTTCACTCTCTAGATGTGTAAAGCTGGTAGAGCTATACCCAAAATGACTTGCAGCTGTAATTGCAGACAAAGGTGGTTCTACAAAGTATTGACTCAGGGGAGGAGCTGAATACAAATGCATGCCACACTTTTCAGATATTTATTTGTAAAAAATTTTGAAAATCATTTATCATTTTCCTTCCACTTCACAATTACTGTATGCACCACTTTGTGTTGGTCTATCACATAAAATTCCAACAAAATACATATACGTTTTTGGTTGTAACATGACAAAATGTGGAAAAAGGGGTATGAATACTTTTTCAAGGCACTGTAAGAAGTCTGTGTTGTGAATAGACCCCAAGGCATCATCAACACAGGATGTTTAAAAAACGTCCTAAAAACGTCAGTAGCTTATCAGTGATTTTTTCAGCTTTTTTAAGCGTTTTGCGGTGGTGTTATTGAGCGTTAATGAGCGTTATTGAGCGTTTTATTGCGCTGGCGTCAATGAGCGTTTTTTTTTCAATGGCTACAAAATGTCCAAAAACGTTGGTGAGCACCATTAGTGAGCGTTTTTGGGCGTTAGAGCGTTTTTACAGCTGAAAAACGTCTCTCAGAACCCTCTGGTCTTGGGTTTTTTTTACAGCTCAAAAACGTCACTGCACAAAACAGTTGATAACAGCCTGTGTGTGCATGAACACATAGGATAACATGATGGAGGGTTTAATGACTGTAGAAAAAAACCTCTGCAGCTGAAATCAGCAGCTGTAAAAACATCAAAAAACATCCTGTGTGCATGAAGCCTAATAGTAGTATCGAATTACACAGACAGACCTGAATGCATAAGGGACAGCTAGCATAAATGTTCATTTCAGTTTTTTCTCTGTCTGTAGGAGCAGTTGACAAGTTCAGAGCTAGTGCTGAACATATAAATTTCAGCAAGTTCTAGCATTTTGTGGAAGCACCGTGTATTAAAAATTTGGCAATAAAATAAATATGTTATAGAAATAATGGAGAAAAGAAATAAAACATTACTTTATTTTCCCCATTAAAGACTATCTGATCGTTACGTCTGGCGTGGCGCATGATCTCTTCTTTTAATGTGAAGTTCTGCAGACAACAGATAATGTCTCTGGGTGGTGCTGTATCAGGGCCTCTAGCTCGTAGGGCTCTATGAGCTCTGACAAAATCAATCTCCGTGTCTTCTTGTCTTTCTAGTAGAGTATTGAACAGTCTCTGCAAGGCCGGTTTGATTTGAATGGGCTCTACTGATTCAGGTATCCCCCTTACTCTTATGTTACACCTGCACCCCCTGTTGTCCAAGTCTTCTAAATGACGGTTTACCTCTATCAAATGGGAGGCATGAGTATCAGTTATGGCTTCCAGTCTCTGTAGGGCCTTGTCTCTCCGTTTCCCAGTGTTTTCTATGTGTGCGATTTTGTCATTCAGAACCAGCAGGTTTGATTTTAAATCTGTTATGGCCGCTGAGAAGGTGGACTTAATGTCCGCTGCAAAGCAGGACATGTCTGCATATGTCAGGGGTTGTGAGGAGCGAGAGCCGGTCCTACCTGCATCCTCTGCTGCTGACTGGGAATCCTCACTGAGGTCTTCCTCTTCCCTCTGCAGCCGCGCCATCTTGGATTTCTCCACGCCGCTGTTTTTTCCCGGCCGGATTTTGAAGAGGTCTGAGAGGTCTCTCGCGGCAGATGTGGCGTGTCCTCGGCGGGTTCTAGATTTGGGAGTCTGGTATGTCAGTTTTCCCATCCTTTTATTTGAATTAGAGTCCGGAGTCGGGCTTAGGGCTGTGTTCCCTCACGGAGCTCCTCTAGTGTGCGGCCGTCTCCATTGCGCGCCAAGCCATGCCCCCCAAAACATTACTTTATAAACTTAACTTTAAGGTAAAAATAAACTTGGCGGTAAAAATATACGAGGTGCGTCTAAAAAGTTTGGTGAATGGTTTGATATCTCAACAGCAACATGAGCTAGGTGCAGTGCATGCACATGGCTATCCAGAGACACATCGAGAATGCCACCTAGCGTGGGGTACACGTGACCGTCATGGCAATCCCCCTGTGGGCAGTTGAACCTAGTCAGCATGAGAGGTTGGGTCACATTGGAGCAATGAGTGAACATCAAGTTCTGCTACAAATTGGGGAAAACAGTGATGGAGACACATAAAATGTTGGTGCAAGTGTATGGTATGGAAGCTGTGAGCAGAAAATGTTTTTACACCTGGTTCCAATGCTTTCGCAATGGAAAGGATATGACTGAGGATGAGCCACATTCAGGTTGGCCGTTGACAAGCAGAAGCGCAGACATGGCACCAGATCGGCAACCAACTCTATGATTGATGATGGAGGAATTGGGCATTAGCAAGGACACGGTGCGCACCATCATCAGGAAAGATTTGGGTAAGTGGAAGATCTGTTCCTGGTTTGTGCGGCACAAGCTGACAGACAAACAGAAATCAAAATGGTTGGAAACCTCTGCAGATTTCTTTACCATGTTTGATCAGGATTCATCCTTTCTGTGAACCATCATCACAGGGGATGAGACCTGGTGCTACCAGTTCAATCCAGAATCCAAGTGGCAATTGATGGAATGGTGTTCACTGTCTTCCCAGTGACCCAAAAATTCCCCATTTGAAGAGCATCATGGAAGGCGCACATTTTGCGGATGTGGCGGCAATCCAAGAATGTGTGACAGTCGTTCTGTGATCGATTCCTAAAGAGGCCTTTGCTGACAGTTTCCAGAAGCTTAATGAACATTGCCAAAAGTGTGTTGTTAAGGATGGCGATTATTTTGAAGGCCACTAAAGGTAATTTGTTTGTATCTTCTGTTTTATTTATTTTCTGATACCGTTCACCAAACTTTTTAGACACATCTTGTATAGTTTATCTATAGGTGATCATTTCTAATAGTATATACAATCAATATTTGCTGTTTAGGTTGTTCACAAGCTAATGAGCCAGTAATAAGACCCTTGAGGATTCTCACAAAGCCAATTGCAACAATTCACATAAGACATACTGTATATCAAACAGGCAAATTTCTCTGAAACTCACATCAGCTTCAAATCTACATGTTGCACATTATAAACATAAAAACATCAAGTGATTTAGGTTACTGACTCTTAGGAGTCCAAATTCATTTACACAACGCATATGACAATAAAGTTGTTTGCATAAATATAACCTATTTAAAATCACAGTCTGGTCTAAAGGTAATGTCTGCAGGGAAGAGAAGGACTTCAAAGAATACTTTTGAGATATACCAACACAATCAGCAATGAGCTCCATCTCTCCTTCATTATCATGTCATTCCTCTAAGGAGTACTTCTGATGTCAGGCTCAGAACAGATGAAGATGAAGTACACTACAAAAGAGCAATTGCTTTACTTATACAAATAGGAAGGAATGCCTTTCACACATTAAATGAAATTGAGAATCATTTATTTCAATGCACGCAAGAGTATAACATATGTGACAAATTCAAGAAGTGGATGTTGTGATAACAGAATACCATATTTTCTATAGCAAATTGGGAGGGCAAAATTAATCTATGTTTGTAAAAACAAAATCCTGGATCCTGGAGCTGAGCAGCAGGGGAGAGAAGGAAGCTAACTATATGGGCAAAGCAGAGAGTTGTCTCAAAGGCTTATACATGTGTAGTGCTACGCCTGCAGGGGCCAATGATTTTAACTCCCTCAAACAGCACAGAGGCTACTAGCCACCCAAGTCACAGTCCATTCATCCCAGCTCCCATAAATACTAGTTGTCTTTTTTTACGTCATTTATTGCTGATAAAACTTAAAAATGAGAGTGGTTAGACACTCCAAAGCACTCAGCAGTAGATAGTGGACAGAGGAAAATCTTTCTAGCAGCAGTAATGTTAATAGTGAACAGTCTAAGGCCCCACAGCTGAAGACCATGGGGCAAGTCTTTGGGAATCTGGTTACCCTGCCCCGTTGTGCAACTATCATTACTCTGTTCAGTGTCCACCACACAGTCTCAGGGATGAACTTAAGACCACAACTCACAAGTCCATAGGACAGCTGCTTCCTCTGGACAAAACCCAGTTAGTGAGATGGTGCCAAAATTAACAATTAGACAATATACATCATATAAAGTGACACAGTGAAAAATAAAACTAAAGAAATGCAACTGTAACGTGTGTGCGTAAAGCAATACATTACAAACAAATATAACACCCAGTGTTAAATTTAGTGCATAAAAAGTTCATATAAATCTCAAATGTTCAGTGTTTATCAAAATAATTTATATAAGATTCCGTGAATCTCCACTTCAAGTTCTTCACACCACAACATGTGAAAAAGTGCCACCACTTCCCCGTTAGATGTAAACTCACTAGCTCGATTTGCCTCACATTCTCAAGCTCGGCAAACATACTTCATACTTCACTCCATCAGTGGCAATCTCCAGCTCATATTAGGTGACCACAAACAGAGTGCTCGTATAGGGGGAAGATAAAAATAGAGCTCCAGTGCAATATGTTTGAACAAACACTTTATTTAAAATCAACCAACAAACATTCCACTCACATTTCCTCCAAAACAGCGTTACAAAAAACTAGTGGTAGTGTTACATCACTATCATCAGCTAGTCCCAATGAACAGCACATCTGGTAAATATAACCTCACCCGACCGTTCATCACTGCGGGACCATCACTTCCGGTTGACCGTGATGCGTCACTTCCGATTGCTGTACAGCCACGTACATATGCATTTCATCGTCACGACTTGTTCCAGAATCCGTGATTAACACTGGGTGTTATTTATGTTTGTAATTTATTGCTTTAAGCGCGCACATTACAATTGCATTTATTTAGTTTTATTTTTTACTGTGTCACTTTTTATAATGTATATTGTTTAATTTTGCGCCACTATTTACCTGTGAATGATTTGGTGAATTTTTTGATATTTTATATAGTTTAATCAGTTCCCGACCGTGCGCCGTGTTTTCACGGCGGCAGTCGGGATGCTGAGCGCGAATCGCCGTAAAAAGACGGCGATCTGCAATCAGCCACTAGGGGGCGCGCCGCACTCCTGAGGAGTGTGCCCGCGGCTCGGGCGGACCCGATGTCTGCCGGCGAGCCGCGATGAGCGGCCACAGGGAAAGAACGGGGAACCGCCGATGTAAACACGGCGGTTCCCCGAGTCGTAGGGCTGACGGCGGCACTTTTGTGCCGCGTGCCAGCCCTTGACTAATTTGATATATTTTATAGTTTTTTAAGTGGTTTAGTAAGTGTCCATTTATCACCGCGTTTTAATTTGTTATATGTAATATTTTTCACTGTGTCATTTTTTATTTTGATTTATTTACGTTAACATTACACGCGCGAATTTCGTTATTTAATGTTTGTATTTATTGTGGGTCACAATTAGTGCCTAAGACCTTGTTCAGCACTGCTACTTTACGTATACATGCACCGACATGTCGTTAGCCTTCACTGCGTAGTGCCA
>BLSH010373257.1:1228972-1241980 GCA_018402905.1 Glandirana rugosa | reverse complement strand
AAAAAATGATCATTACCGCCGCTAGACGCTAAAAATCGCCATTACGCTATAAAGTCGTCTGTACAGCCTGTAAAAACTGTGAAAAAACCCTGGTTACTGAAAATAAGTCGCTAGTCTTTAAATTTACAGGTGACTAATGACATATTTACAGTAACCGTCACTTCCCCAATTGGACCCCCCCTCTAGATCCCCAATTGACGCAAGGGACACAAGAATGACACCCCCCCAACCCGATTGTACCCGTACTCTCTAGATTGACTAGGGTCACTGTCCCTAGTCATCTAGTGGGTACGGGGATGATTGTCTCGCCCCTTGGCGGCACAAATGTAGCCGCCAAGGGGCAAGAAAGGGACACCGGCGAGTAGCGCCGAGCGGCCGTCTGTAGCCCAGGCGGGCTCGGCGCCCGTGTGAGGAGTCCTCACGCCGCGCGGGGGATCACCGGTCCGACATGTCTGCTGAAATATCGCATTACCGCTAAAAATCGCAGATCGCCGCCATTACTAGTAAAAAATAAAAAAAAATAAAAACCCCAGAAATGAATTCTCACCATCCGCAAACGCGGCCACTTTTGCACAAACTAATCAATAAACGCGGATTGCGATTTTTTTTATCACAAATATGAGGAAGAATATAAATCGGCCAAAAACGGTGAAAAAAAATGTTTTTTTATATTTTTTTTTTATTTGAATTTTAGCAAAAAGTAAGAAATTTGGGTTTTTTTGCAAAATGGTCGCTCTTCTTTTGTTTATAGCGGCGTTCAGAAATGACGCAGGGGCGATAAAATACCACCAAAAGAAAGCTCTATTTGTGGGAAAAAAAGGATGCAAATTTTGTTTGGGTGCAACGTCGCACGACCGCGCAATTGTCAGTTAAAGCGACGCAGCGCCGAAACGCAAAAAGTGCTCTGGTCCTAAAGCTGGAAAACCTTCCGGTTGGTAAGTGGTTAAAGTGGCTGCATCTAATTTCTATTTTTATTCACTATTGATTGGGGTTATCACCAAATTATTTTCTGTGGCACATTGGTAGGATTGGTGCTCATTGGTTTTTGGTCACAAAATGAACAATTACTGCTCCCTTGATTACAGAAGGAGCCAAAGCTAAATTTGAGTAGCAAGCTACACTAGAAGGCTGCTACATATATAGTACTAAAATTATATCATAACAAATGCAGCATATTGCTAAGCATGTGGTTATATTTTGGGCATGCTGGTGGATGTTCCCATTTACATCAATGCTGAACAAAGCATGTCAGTAAAGCAATATCTTTCACTAAAGCTGCCAATAATGCATCCATATGCCAAGATATATTGCAATGGTAGTGTTCATATATACATGACATATTTGATTCCCCATAGAAGTGAATGGGTGGTGGGGTCATCCTTTTTATATGTTGATATAATAAATACAATATATGTAGAGTATCATGTGTAAAACTGCATCTGTTAAGGAGTGCTTATTTGCCTGTATTCATAAACACAGGACTATACACCAAATAAAAGTCATAAAACAATTACACATAAAATAATATAAATAAAGGATATTTGATGCAATTTTAGATTCTTAAAAAAGCAGACTCTCTTCCATGCTACCAGTATGAAATGAGTTATCATCAGGTAAACTAATATTTCGCCTAGTAGGCATGGAAAGAATAATTAAGGGATATTATTGAAGTAAATAGGCAGCGCATTTTAATTCACGACCTTGCTTTTAACCTGACCTGTAATATTGACAGATTGGGGAAGCTGCAAAAGTTCACATCTGATTTAATCCACTTAAAGGTCACTGCAAATGGGAAGAAGTCACCAAAGACCTCATCAAAATATGGCTGGTATTGTGTATAATCATTGTAAAATATGTTCAAAGAGTACTACAATCATGTTCATTATTTATATGAACAGGATGTCCGACAATTCATAATTTTATAGTGTGGTAACACTAAGTACTTTAGCAACCATCAAATGATCTCTTAATATTATCAGGTATAATGTCAATTTGAAGCATAAGTATATAGTTTCTGATGCATATTGAGGGCTATATAGCAAGCACGTACTAAAAAAAAAATCCTGTTTATTTGGAAATATTCATGATTGTTAGTTATGACTGCTGAAAATATTAAATAATCAAATACTTTTTTTTACCCAACAAACCCCTGCTTTATAAAAACTAGAGCAAAAAAAAAAAAACTTGAGCAAATAGACCATTGCAGTCAATCATATTCCTTTTTTGTTTTTGTTTAATACATTAATCCTTATAGGGTGCCAAGGGCAACTGCTCCACTATTGCTACAAACAAATCTTAGTCCAACTGTATTTACTACACATTACATTAACACTGATAAATTAAATTAGAGTAAAGTTTTGTCTCTGCAAAAAAATATTAGCATAAATCCATGCAATAGATACTAGTTTTAATTTTTTTTTAATTTTTAATTTTTTAAATCTTTTTGACAATAAATTTGATCAGACATTTTTGTCTGTTCTAGGAACACTAATAAATTGCACTTATTCTGGGCACAAGAAGGATTGGGGTAAGGAAGGAAACATGAACATGTGCTGTGCATTAATACTGCATGGGGCTTTATGCATTTGGTAGTGTTAAAGTTTTTTAACAGATTTTTGGGCTTTGCTATATGTGGTTTCAAAGGATGCTTGCTTGTAGCTCTACAGCGACAGAAGACACATTAGTGGTTCCCGCTGAAACTTGCAGTTTTACAGAGACATAACCGATGCCAGTGGAGTATGCTGGTCTGCGTGCATCATATCAACCTAGCGAATGTCAGAATAGTGAAATAGGTGTAGTTATATCTACACTCTGTACCAGAGAATATATTATATATAGGGTGTGAGCAAAGTGTTTTAGCCACCAAACAGGCTACAGGTGGTCCCACACACTTCTTCTGGTGGCTACAACAGTTTGAAATATTTAAGAAAAAAAACTGGGAGTTATAACTTCAAACTGTCAAGGGGTCAATACTAGTACAGCATTTCAGTTATGGATGGACAGTAACAATCAGAATCATCAAATAGCTGTATGTATTACTTCGAGTTGCATCTGTAATATGACATGAATGATGAATTAAGTGACTTTGACAAGTGGCCAATAGAATGAGTTGAGTGCTTTTGCCAACATGAATTTGCCTTTGTCAAAATTAGGCTCAAATTTCACAATGCAGACTACTTTGGCAAAGTTTTTTTTGAAAAAGCAACATGAAAAAGTAAAGCCATATCACCAACATGGTTTCATTTATCAACCTAGCCACATGATCACTGTCAGAGCTGACATCTCATTTGTTTATTGAAAAATGAATATCAGTAAAAAAAGAGTGACATTTAGTCCTCCCAGTGCTGGGACTGTATACAAACTTAGTTTCAGCACTAAGTAGAGCTCCTGTGGGCAGATCCACCTGAAGGGTAACATTTGCCTAGTCCATATTAACCCTACTGTAAATAGGCTGAATTTGACAGTGGAATGGGGGGGGGGGGGGTGAATGCTGTTAAAGCCTAGTACACACTAGTACTTTCTTTTTCGTTCAATCCAGCAGGGCTGATTGAAAAAAACTGACAGCTCAGGAAGAGCTCCCCTGCTGTCCTATGGTGTACTGACAGGGGGGCGCCCCCCCCCCACTGAGAGCGCTGATTGGGAGCAGATTGGCAGACCTTTCTCAGTCCTGCCGACTGCAGTACACATGGGCCGGAAGCAGGCCAGTTTCTATTGAACTGGCCAATGCCGTCTGATATTCGGCCCATGTGTACTAGGCTTAACTTGGGTGAATAGCAGTAAAGGATTCCCAGCGTGAATCAGCAAATCCATCATAAATAGACTGGCTTGAAGTCTAAACTTTAGCAACTGGCATTCTCTGGTAAGAATACCTTTACTGAACATTGGAACATTCTCATTTGAGCAGCTGGCATGAAAGTGGTTGTAAAAGGTATGTTTTAATTAACAAGCATGTTATACTTACCTGCTCTGTGCAATACCCTCCTCTTCTGAGTCCCACACCACTTGGTTCCTCCTCTTCTCAGTATGCCACCATAGCAAGCTACTTATTATGGTGGCACGCATGCTGGCTTGCTCTCGAGCAGGGCTGTGTGTGTGTATTGCAGCTTAGCCCCACCCCCTTCTTACATGATTTGATTGACAGCAGCAGCAGCAGGCAATGGCTTCTGCTGCAGTCTCTGAGCATGCAAGGAAAAATAATGCATTTAGGTAAAAATAACTAGCCTTTAGAACTACTTGAAATCAGAGAAAGTAAAGTCCTGGTAACAAAGTAAAATTAAATTAGCAAAGAGTACCCAGCAGGCATTTTATGGGGTCTGCTATTAGACAAAACATTAAATTGGAGTATTGATTCACTTCATACTTTGTACTTGAAAGTTTCCAAGTCACTATATTTGCTAAACATAAAAAGAATAATGCAAGCAACCCAAAGTACTTTGGCACAAACCCTGACAAAATACCATATAGTCACTGAACAATATAATTTTCCCATCCTAGAAGAATGGTAAGTTTGATAACACAATAAATACTACATTAGATGTTTGCTGGAAATGTTACGGTATACAATTATTTCGGCATGCATTAGCATTGTTATGTGTCGGAGTGTTTGCCAATGAATTTGACTACTTGAGTCAAATATTAATTCTAAAGGGCATAATTAACCCCGGTGGCTTTATGAAGACTTGGATGCTTTTCAGTTCTAGGCTTCTTAGTTCCCCATTGTTTTCATTGTTCTGGAATAGAGCCCACTGCTATAATTGCAGAATTAATGAAGTATGTTTGCTATCTGACACCAAAAAATTTTAAGAATGACATTACAAGGAATTTTCTTCTTAAGAGTATTCCAATCTACGTTTGTATGTAACAGATATTGAATGAATGTATGAAAATGTGTGTAAATTAGACAGTAATTTATTCTTTTCTTAAATACTGGCTCCCCAAGAAGCATTATAACTTTTTTTATGAGCCTTATTTCCTCTTGATTTATATCTGGGTAATAAGTAAGATGAACAGATGCCTGCTCTATGAACAAAGTATGCATTCTGATACGTTATTTTTACTTTTTTTTATGATGCACCCTTAAATTATGGTTTGTCTGCATTGGTAATTTTGCAGAGAACAGATGGTGAAATCTTAGTTGCAAGGGATGCACCCATTAAAAGAGCTGAGCCTGCCAAGGCAAGATTTATTCTGACAGTGAAATTTATTCTTCCAATGGACTTCAAAGCAAAATATAGCCTAACGTTAAAACAAATGTTTACTTCCATCTCAATATCATTTCCATATTTTTGTACTTTGAAGGTAGATTTTATGGGTAAACACAATGAACGTGACTAAATATTTTTTTAGACTAATGAGTAACAATGTGTGATTATAACACTCTGTAGATCAGCATCATTGAAACAATCTTGGATTTGACTGGGTTTCCATGACCTATAAATGTTTTAGTTGTTAAATAAATTGTGTTTTTTATGTTTGTATAAGACAGATATACATAAATATTATAAATAATGTTTTTTAAAATGAAATATTTATGAATTAAGAACGCTTAATGTTAGAACAACAGTGAGAGTTAAATGTGAAGCTGTATTCTGGGCTATAAACTGCTGAACTCTTTGTTGCCCCCTGACAGAGGAGTGTGTGTAGGTAACCACAGGGGAACAATATCTTCTTTGTACAATATGATATAAACTTTCAGATTGGCGCTACAGAACTAATGTATCCTCCTTAAAGTGGATCTTCACTGCATCTGAGCACCACAAACCAAAAATATTATTTAATTAATTTTTAATATTAAAAGCAAACTCACCCACCCACCCATGTCTCCATGCTTTATTTTGTTGAGAAATCACTTTGAAAAACACCCCCTAGCATTTCTGGCTATGGCCATCTTGAGTGAGGGCAGATGATTTATGTAGCATTTACTTCCTGGAATCCATCTCCCCCTAGCTCAGGCATGCATGCAAGAAAGGTGTGCTTAGCAGAGAAAACCCCTCATTCTCTCCTCCCCTCCTGAAGACTCCTGGAATGTATGACATCATTTACCTAGGCCAGAAACTGGAAAATAACTGAGGAAATGTTTAAAAAAAAGTTTAAAACAAGTAAATATGATATACTATCTATTTACTAATGATAGCAGTATGAGGATGAAAAATAATCAACGTTGGTTGGGAGAGCAAAGTTCTACTTTAATCCACAAAGGAAGGGGTTTCATACTTAAAGCGGAGTTCCACCCAAAAGTGGAACTTCCGCTTTAAAGGAAGGTGACTCCATGACATGCCACAATTGGCATGTAATTTTTTGGGGTGGGGGGCTGGGGACCCTGTTTTCATAGAGTCCCAGGTCCACTTCCTCTCCTAGAGCCGCAGAGCTGGAAAGAAGTTCACCTTTCTCCCACTCCCTCTCGGTGATCTTCTGGAACACGTCACAGGTCCCAGAAGATACGCCGGCCATTTACAAGGCGCAGCGCGACACGCGCATGCACAGTGCATGCCCGACTTTGAACCCACAGCCGGGTGCCCACACTTGTGATGCCGGTGCCGCTGAGGGGAGGGGGAGAAGTGCGGGCCCTCGGGCGACTGCATAGCTGGACCGTGGAACAGGTGAGTGTCCGATTGTCAAAAGTCAGCAGCTACTATTTTTGTAGCTGCTGACTTTTAAATGGGTGGAACTCCGCTTTAATGATGCACAATTTTTTCTCAATTTAGCAAACCCTAATACTACTTTGTAAAAAAAAATGGTGGCATTATCACTGCTCTGTGCATCGCCCAAGCAAAAAGCAGAGATGTGGGCTAGACCCAGCAGATCCTCTGGAACACATCACAGGTCCCAGAAGATACGCCAGCCATTCACAAGGCGCAGCGCGACACGCGCATGTGCAGTGCATGCCCAACTTTGAACCCACAGCCGGGTGCCCACACTTGTGATGCTGGCGCCGCTGAGGGGAGGGGGAGAAGTGCGGGCCCTCGGGCGACTGCATAGTTGGAGCATGGAACAGGTGAGTGTCCGATTGTCAAAAGTCAGCAGCTACTATTTTTGTAGCTGCTGACTTTTAAATGGGTGGAACTCCGCTTTAATGATGCAGAATTTCTTCTCAATTTAGCAAACCCTAATACTACTTTGTAAAAAAAATGGTGGCATTATCACTGCTCTGTGCATCACCCAAGCAAAAAGCAGAGATATGGGCTAGACCCAGCAGATCCTCAAATTTCAGGATGCTCACAGAAAACTACAGGGGGGCAGATACAAAACTATTCATCTTGCACAAGGAATGAAAAAACAGGTACTGGTCTTCTCTACAGGAGTCTGCTGCACTGAGCCAAAGTGCAAGAGTTGTTTCATGCTGGATTACTTCAGATTTGAAAGAAATACCCAAAGGGCACCATTATTCAAGTGATTATTGAAGTACCACATGGCTTTTGAATTTAGACAATATTTGTTTAGTCCAGGTTTTAGCTTTAGTTCAACGGTAGCATCTGTTTCTTGTGACCACCTTACACTGGTTGTAACCCATCTGTGCAGCAACATAAAAAGGTTCATTCCATAGCAAAAATCTCATTTTGATAGTCCTAGAAGTGTAAGTGCTGAATTCATTCACAAATCTGCTAATGTGGTTTATACATTTGAATATAAAGGAAAACTATGGTTGTTTTCTGAATGGGAGACCTTACTTAAACACATTTGAAAGTCTCTCAACAACATAAAAACAGAGGATGAGTGTTCATCCATTATGTAAATGAAGAACTGTTGATGGGGAAAATGTTCAATGGCCAGAGTTGGCAACTGTACTCTCACATGTGTTAAACAGGAGAAACTCTCCATAAAATTTCTCCAGCTAGCAGTGGATGTGTCAGTCTCTCTGTCTGAGGACGTCTCCCAGTCCTTAGGCACTTCCCACTCCTGCATGAAGAGGTCACGGGCTCTATCTGCTTTGCCTTTCATCCCAACCCCTGGTCCATCCACACTCCAACGTCTGGTGTGCAATGATATAATCTACTGCAAGCCCATGCTGTGTCAATAGAGGGGATTGTGTGGGCATGCGTATGGCAGATTTGAAACTTAGTGTGCCCATGTGACTGAACTGGATGCTGACTGCTTGCTTCCAATGCACTCCTGATCCCAGGAAAGGCCAGTTTTGATAACTTACCCTAGGACCAGAGGAAGTCCATAATTGATGGGTGAACTATAAATGTTGTGAATAACTTATCTGAATTAACACATTATGTACCCTAAGCAATCATATACCCATTTTCCCTGCCCCTTTTCACTCCTGCTCTCTCTTCCCCTCTTTATCTCCCTTTCCCTCCCCTCTTTTTCCTTACCAATGCCCCCTCTCTCACTTCTCCCCCTTCCCCTCTCTTCTGTCAAAATGTATCTGTCCCCCATGTCTACTCCCTCCCTCACTTTCTGCCTTCATCCCTCCCTCTCTCCTTACCACTTTCTCTCTTTCCTTCCCTCTCTTCTACCATTAGACAAAACCTAGCCCCGCCGACCATCTGCCACAGTGCGCTAGAACCTTGCTTTTCTGTTGTGTCCCAAGGTGCTACAAGTCTTTAAGAATTCTAGCCATGCCACACTTTCATATTCTGTTGAGTTTTTGATTGTAAAGAAAGCCAACCCAATTACTTGCTGTGGGTATCATTAATGTTTTTTGATTTTCAGTAAAAAAAAATGCTTTTCCATGATTTATCTGTAAAAACATTGGTGGGGTTGGCATTTCTGTTCATGAAACTATATAGCAGAAATATGCTTCTGATTCTTTTAAAGAAAAACAACAATGGGAAATCATATATAACGAGTTAATCACATATATTATGTTAAATTAGGGGTATTAAATTGGCAGTATGAGGTTAGGAAAAGTCCCTTGAAGGCTATTCTGGCTTTTATATCTGTACTTGGAGCCCAAATTGTTTTTATTTCCTATTCTCTTCTTTTTTTCAAACAAGCAATTACAAGCCATATGTGCTTCTCCAAAAGATTTTGGCAGCAGTACATTAAGCAAAATGTTATTGATTAATTGATTATATTTTAATTTATAGTTGTGTTTTACGTTGGGAAGGGTGGTTATTTAAATTAAAAGAAACATATTCTTTAGATTACATGAATTTGCAGCAGAGTTTAGGTAAATGTGATCTTGGCCTTCCTGCTGAATGACAATATAAAAATTTTAGTTAAAATGGAATTTAAAAAAGTATGATATATATGTGTACAATATAGACATCTCCTGGGCGTCAGGAGAAATTAACTGTGTGCATGCCAATCAAGATGGACAAAGATTTTGTAACCCAGAAAAATGCAGACAGAAGATAAAAATGGACACAACAGAGTAGTGAGGGAGGTCACATACCTCAAATTTATAAAGATGGAATCTTTGAGTGTTTAGTGTGCCATAATCTGCATTTTTTAGCAACATGGTAATCTTCAATGGTGAATCTGTTTATTTGTATGAACTCCCCAATTTTTGGCAACTTATAAATAACAGTCAAAATGAATGGTCAGTGAGGCACACTAAACCTGGGAATTAACAGTGGCATCACTAGTGCCACATACTCAGGCCACATGCCTCACATCTCCTGTGTTTGATGCCGGGATCACCAGTCAATGCAGCAGTCAGCATCTCTTCCCGCCAACTGCCTGTCAGATCAAATAACTTCAGAGCTGAGGGAAGCTGACCTGGCTCAAGGGGGGCCTGAGAGGAAGACCACCCCTCACATTCTGCTGTGCTGTGTCTGAGATCTGTAAGGGAGGGAGGGGGAATTGTAAGGGGGGCACCATGACCTGAGAGGGGTAGCAACAAAGATTTGTGCCTGGGGAAAAATATTTTTTCTGGGAGGGGGCATTTTTTTGGGAGGAGAAGATTTGTACTGGGTGAAGGGATGGTTTGTGGTGTAGTCCTGTATTTTGTGCCTTACATAATCCTGACTCTGCACTTTGAAGCTTACATATTACAGATCCCTATGTTATATACTCATCAGCACTGTGTTGCATACTCCTGACCCTTGCATGCTTTGCATTACACACCCCTGACCCTTGAGTCTGTACCTTACAGACTCCTACACTATATACATTATATTGTACATACATATTGCTGACCAAATATTTATTGTCTCTACAGTTGTTGGTTGCTAAGCAGTCCTTGAATATTTTAATGAAGTTCTTTCTTAAGGTAGGCTCAGAAAAATGTTTGCACTCTGATGATTTTAAATGGGAACAAAATCATATGTAACTGTAGTGTTTCAGGTTTTAAAAATGATTCTACTAAGATTTATTCGTGTCTGTGAGACCTTTGTTTGTGTCACAGCAATCAAAGCATATTTAATGAGTACAAGGAGACCTGAGTTTTTATTAATCATGTCCCTTTTAGTCCCACCCACTGTTAATGCTACATGCTGCATTGGTGCTCTCTTTTGGGTTCCCAGAGGTGCCCCAATGCATTTTACAATCCTAGCAATGCTGCTGTGACTCATTAAAGTGTCTTTTCTCATACACTACAGTTTTTTCATCTATAGTTGCTTATAGGACTCCTAAACATCATCTATAAGAATTAGTACACCAGTACACCATGAGCAAACTGGCATATTGCCAAGCATTAACATACTTGAAAGTATTTATATGCCAAGTGAATAAACTTTTCAATTTGCAACAGAAGCATAAGAACATGAAAGGAAAAACAGTTAAGTACGTTTTACCACCGTCAGCAAACTGTTTGCAGCTGCTCAGTACTAGAATAATGCTTTGTGAAATGATACTAAATTTGTGTGCAAAGGTGAAAATTATTTAAAAAACTTTTTTAAAGCTTACATAATGTTATGAATCTAAAAAAAAGGTCTAGAATAAGGAATAAGTATACAGTTACTAAAAATATATACAGTATGTATATATATATATATATATATATATATATATATATTTATAGATATATATATAGAGAGAGAGGGAGAGAGAGAAATTTTATGAAAAAGTAATTACACTACAGACAAAAGTAGTTTCATACTGGTCCATGTTCCTCTCAAATACCCAATAATCTTTGCACAGTTGTTTACTTTTTTATCCCTTTGAACTTTAATTGGTGTTTTAAGTCATCATTAGCCACAATAAAAGCTGACTCATAATAACTAATTATTACTTTTAAAATTCATATCATATTAAAAAAAATAGAAAAAACAAAACAGGATCAGTAAAGGTAATTAGAGAATTAGAGAAATATACAGAAAAGAATTTAAATCGTAAGTTAAATCTTAATTACATATTACTTGTGTAGCATCTAGCAATTCTTAGTTTTATTATAACACTAATATTAAAAGAAAAACAGTAACTGGAGGTAAAATAAGATAAGAGAACAAACAGAACTAGTTGAACATACATAAATACATTAAACTTGAATGTTTAATGCTATATAAAACCATCGTTATATGCAAAATATCATGTGTTTGCTTGCGCTGTTAAAACACACATGACTCATCAGTTGCAATAGGTATATATGTAGGAAGGCCAGTGGGCTGGCCTGAATTTATGGGAGGAGCCCGGAGGGTATTTAAGCACCCTCACTCTCCAGGCTCATTGTCGGTTCCAGTGCACGATAGCACATGTTACTGGGCTGGCTCTCCCCAGCTCACGTCATGTTTGTGAGTCTGTGCGGTCGATTACTCGCTCGCTCGCTCGGTCGCTGTTGCAGGTAGGATTCGAATCCTTTCATTTCATACGCAATGTTACAAATTCGTTATGTTTCCTATCCTGCATCTCCTTTTTACTTCGCTGCCCCCAAGTTGGTGTCATTTGTGGCCCGACATCATACGGCACAGGCATGGTAGATTTGAAAGTTTCCCTCTGCCTATTTTACAATACATTCTCAGAGCCAAGCCTCGAGCCACTGTCGGCCGTTATCCTATATCACTCGATGCAGGCTTTGTTGCTCACAGCATTCACTGTCTATGGGGGTTGCCATTGCATCCATTGGGTGATTAGCATGTGTTGTTTGCACAGCTTCTGTGGCTGATTGAGGTGGTGATTGGACCCACCTGGGCCTTGGCTGCACTCAATTAGCCTCGGGGGTTGGGTGGTGTTCAGTTGAAGCCATTTCAAACTCCTATGAGTTTCATTTCAGGCAGGCTACAACCAATTCGTATCGATCATGCCATTCACCTCACAATCGATTTGTACCGAATCCATTGCATAATCACCACAATCTGATTCGAGCCTAGTCACAATGGTTTGTATCGGATGCATCACACACACCGAGTCGCATCGGACCATGTCACTTACTCTCTTCGTTTTATTACCCTATCTACCAATTCATATCGGTTCATGCCTTCCCTTCAACCGATTTCGATCGGTTCATGTTATTTTCTTGACTACCGATTGTTGCATCGGTGCATTTTTCTACCCCACACACGATCCATGCCAGATACTTGCCACAGTCCAATATGTACCTAGTTGCCAATTCATACCAGTCA
Organism: Glandirana rugosa; assembly: GCA_018402905.1. Classification (NCBI taxonomy): domain Eukaryota; kingdom Metazoa; phylum Chordata; class Amphibia; order Anura; family Ranidae; genus Glandirana; species Glandirana rugosa. The sequence continues at coordinate 1,229,531 of BLSH010373257.1, read as the reverse complement.
TGTTGTTTACCCAGTCCATGTTATCTTCCCGATGGGTTACCCTTCCTGCCAACTTGCATCAGTTTATACCATTTTTACTGCCAAATCGCATCGCTTCATGTCACTTCTTACTACCAAATCGCATAGATTCATGTCATTTCTTACTACCAAATCGCATCGCTTCATGTCATTTCTTACTACCAAATCGCATCGATTCATGTCATTTCTTACTACCAAATCGCATCGCTTCATGTCATTTCTGTACTTCGCTACGCTAAACCGTCATTTTTACCATATTTGACTACGTTCAACCGTCCTTCCCATTGGGTAGCCCTTCTATTGTACCTGACCCATTTGTTGTACTGACCATACTTAACCGTTGATCCATGTATAACCTGACACCGTTCATAGACCGTACCTAGCACACACCCCATCTTTTTACGTGGCTACGTTGTTAGCCATCAGTTCTTTTATTGTACTTGGCTAGCTTTAGCCAACTTCCCTTCCGTACTTGGCTATACTTAACCATCTATCCCATTATTTTGCTTCTCTCATTCACTGTACCAGGCTACGCTGAGCC
>BLSH010373257.1:1191372-1209514 GCA_018402905.1 Glandirana rugosa | reverse complement strand
CATTATGAAACCCTCACTTTTTCTCCACCACTGTGCCCACTGCAGACCCTATGGACGTTTTTCTTCATGGTTGCTTCCAATCCAACATCAAGCATATTAGACACTCTTCTACCTCTTATTCCCTACAAACATACTGCTGTGTTCATCAGTTCCATGGTACAATCAGTTGTCTAAACTGCTCATATTTTACTCCACTACTATTATATTTTACCCAACACTAACAGTAATTAAAGACTCACATTGCTGAATAATACCAGTCACAATTGGATCCCTTTAAACCTGGCGAACAAAGACTATTTATCCAAGAGACACCCCAAGGAGCACTACATGTTCTTATAATATGTTCATATTATGCAATACTATAAAAACATAAAAGACCAGAGTTAACCACTTCATTCCCAGAAAGATTTCCCACGTTAGGACCAGAGCACTTTTTGCAAATCAGCACTGCGTTGCTTTAAGTATAAACAGGAATGCGCTGTCTGTGCAATGTATATCAAAGATTATTAGCAGACTTGTAATTCTATTAATACCAATGTTGTACCCAGGGAGATACAATCCCCTCTGGGTATTAAGTAAATAACACCTGGGATGTATACAGGAGTGGTGTGGTCTCAGTACAATATATAAATATAGGAAAGTAAAACTATCTGTAACATGTGTATGAAAAGAAAAATAGAATCTGTTGAACCTGCAGAGCTCCCTTAGAGAAAATATACAGAAAAGTGCTGTATGCTTGTTATACAATAAATAATTGAGACCATTAGTCCGTAAATGTCCGTAGATGTCCGTAAATCTTAAAATTGCAGATGGTGTGTTGTGACACAAGGGGGATTTTTTTACTACCTGAAAAAATGGGAACACCCAAAAACCCACATATACATAAAGTGCTATGTGCCCAGTGAAAGTTAAATCTTCAAAATTAATAATCCGTGAATATCCGTAATTGTCCGTAAAAATCCGTAAATTAAAGGTGCAGGTGAGGTGCTTGTGCACAAATGTGTAATCTTAAAACAAATTAATGACCCATATATGTCCAAGAGAGATTGCTTGTATAAATGTTGCTATACCATATCTGTCACTAAAAGGGATATACGTAAATGCGTAGGTAGAATAGATGAAGCAAAATGACCCTAAATAAATTACAAGATGCAAAAAATGTGTGAAATTAAAAAAGTGTTGAAAAAATGTTGTAAAAATGCTGAAACAAATCCACCGATGGGCTGACTTAAAACCACTTTAGATAATCCAGACGTTGATAGTCCAATATATGTGCAATAAGGTGACTCTTGTGCTCTTCAAATATCCGCTATGTTAAAAGGGGTGACTTCCACTCGTGCTCCCCTGAATGTGCCCACATTTACCAGATCCTCCCTACCCCTGCAGGGGTGACGCACTTTTGGTAAATGGGGTCTTTAGAACCGATCTCCTTCTGTCTGGTCCAAAAGTTGTACCACCAGCCTCCAGTCCTCTGTATCCACGCTGGCCCCTTAGGGACCATATAACGTCCTTCCACTCCCTTGTCCACGGGTGACAGTATAGGGAAAAACAAAGGGATCCTCGATAGTGTAGTATTTTAGTCCAAAATCAGGTTTATTTAAAAAGGATTTAAAACCATGTAACATAAATAAAATTAAAAGACTGTTCATCCAAGAAAGGACAACAAAGCCTGCAGGATCCACCTGCTTGAGGAAGGTTGGATCCCCTTCCTCCTCGCTAGCTTTGCGCAAGCTTTGGATCCAACCTTCCTCAAGCAGGTGGATCCTGCAGGCTTTGTTGTCCTTTCTTGGATGAACAGTCTTTTAATTTTATTTACGTTACATGGTTTTAAATCCTTTTTAAATAAACCTGATTTTGGACTAAAATACTACACTATCGAGGATCCCTTTGTTTTTCCCTATACTGTCACCCGTGGACAAGGGAGTGGAAGGGCGTTATATGGTCCCTAAGGGGCCAGCGTGGATACAGAGGACTGGAGGCTGGTGGTACAACTTTTGGACCAGATGGAAGGAGATTGGTTCTAAAGACCCCATTTACCAAAAGTGCATCACCCCTGCAGGGGTAGGGAGGATCTGGTAAGTGTGGGCACATTCGGGGGAGCACGAGTGGAAGTCACCCCTTTTAACATAGCGGATATTTGAAGAGCACAAGAGTCACCTTATTGCACATATATTGGACTATCAACGTCTGGATTATCTAAAGTGGTTTTAAGTCAGCCCATCGGTGGATTTGTTTCAGCATTTTTACAACATTTTTTCAACACTTTTTTAATTTCACACGTTTTTGCATCTTGTAATTTATTTAGGGTCATTTTGCTTCATCTATTCTACCTACACATTTACGTATATCCCTTCTAGTGACAGATATGGTATAGCAACATTTATACAAGCAATCTCTCTTGGACATATATGGGTCATTAATTTGTTTTAAGATTACACATTTGTGCACAAGCACCTCACCTGCACCTTTAATTTACGTATTTTTACGGACAATTACGGATATTCACGGATTATTCATTTTGAAGATTTAACTTTCACTGGGCACATAGCACTTTAGGTATATGTGGGTTTTTGGGTGTTCCCATTTTTTCAGGTAGTAAAAAAATCCCCCTTGTGTCACAACACACCATCTGCAATTTTAAGATTTACGGACTTTTACAGACATCTACGGACATTTACGGACTAATGGTCTCAATTATTTATTGTATAACAAGCATACAGCACTTTTTTGTATATTTTCTCTAAGGGAGCTCTGCAGGTTCAACAGATTCTATTTTTCTTTTCATACACATGTTACAGATAGTTTTACTTTCCTATATTTACATATTGTACTGAGACCACACCACTCCTGTATACATCCCAGGTGTTATTTACTTAATACCCAGAGGGGATTGTATGTCCCTGGGTACAACATTGGTATTAATAGAATTACAAGTCTGCTAATAATCTTTGATATAGATTGCACAGACAGCGCCATTCCTGTTTATACTCAGAGTCAGTTTCTTCCCTCTTAGGAGGGAGTACCTGGAAGGCAGCAGTCTTACATTTAGAATATAGATCCTAGCGTGGGAGGATACCCATATGTACTGCGTTGCTTTAACTGACAATTGCGTGGTCATGCAATGTTGTACCCAAACGAAAACAACATCCTTTTTTCCCACAAATAGAGCTTTCTTTTGGTGGAATTTGATTACCTCAGCGTCACTTCTGATCACCGCTATAAACAAAGAACCAGCTACAATTTTGAAAAAAAAAATATTTTTTACTTTTTGCTATAACAAATGTCCAAAAAATATATATAAAAAAACGAATTTATTCATCAGTTTTGGCTGATATATATACTTCTACATATTTGTGGTAAAAAAAAATCACAATTGTCGTTTATTGACTGATTTGCGCAAAAGTTGCCACGTTTACAAACCATGAAAATTAATTTATGGCGTTTGTACTATTTTTTTTTTTTACTGGTAATGGCGGAGATATGCGTTTTTTATCAGGACTGCGACATTGCGGCGAACATGTCAGACATTATTGACACTTTTTTTCGGGACCATTGACATTTATACAGTGATCAGAAATTGAAATATCCACTAATTACTATATAAATCTCACTGGCAAGGAAGGGGTTAATCTGCAGGGAGCAATCTAAGGGTTAACTGTGTTCCCTAGGTGTGTTCTAACTCTGTGGGGGCTGGGCTGCCAGGGGCATGAGAGATCTAACTGATCCCGAGTATATGGATCAGTAAATCTCTGTCATGCTGCCTGATATAGGCTGTATCAGACGATCGCGGGTCGTCGGTGGACATCGAGTCTACCCGACCCGTGGACCCACTCAGGGAGCGTGCGGCGGGCACAAAAGTTTATATACGGCGATTTACATTAGCCAGGTTCACACTGAGTGCGGGAATGAAATGGTGCGAGTTCAGCTGAACTCGCACCATTTCATTCCCGCATGTCAGTTCCGATTTTAGTGGCAATTTCACAGGCATTTGTGCGGGTTTCTGAACAGATGCCTATGGAAATCGTACCTGAAAATCGCAAAAAGTATTACAAGAACTACTTTTTGAAATCGCTGCAGCGCTGCAAGTGCGGTGTTGCACCGATTAGGACAGTGCCATTGCCAGCTATTGCCGACGATTTGGCATGCGATTTGAAATGTCAAATCACATGCCAAATTCTGTCAGTGTGAACCAGGGCTTACTCTGCAGCAGTAAATGTACGTGAGCTGGTCTTTAACTGGCTAAACATCAGTCGGTTACGTTGTCTGAAAAGGTAGATGCAATCCACTGTGATTCCATACCACTATTTAAAAGAATTTGAGTGCCAAAGATTGACTACTTGTGTTCTCCTGACCTGTAATATGTATTAGCACTATAACTCAGTATTGAGTTGGCCCACCCTTTGCAGCTATAACAGCTTCAACTCTTCTGGGAAGGCTGTACTACAAGGTTTAGGAGTGTGTCTACGGGAATGTTTGACCATTCTTCCAGAAGCACACTTGTGAGGACAGGCACTGATGTTGAATGAGAAGGCCTGGCTGGCATGCTCCGCTCTAATTCATCCCAAAGTTGTTTTATCAGGTTGAGGTCAGCCAAGTTCTTCCACCCCAAACTCGCTCATCCATCTCTTTATGGACCTTGCTTTGTACACTGGTCCAAATCATTTGGTGGAGGGGGGATTATGATGTGGAGTTGTTTTTCAGGGGTTGGGTTTGGCCCCTTAGTTCCAGTGCAGGGAACTCTCAAGACTTCAGCGTACCAAGATTTTGGAAAATTTCATGCTCCCAACTTTGTGGGAACAGTTTGGGGATGGTCCCTTCCTGTTCCAACATGACTGCGCACCAGTGCACAAAGCAAGGTCCATAGAGACATGGATGAGAAAGTTTGGGGTGGAGTCTTGACCTCAACCCGATAGAACACCTTTGGGATGAATTAGAGACTGTGAGCCAAGCCTTCTTTACAACATCAGTGCCTGACCACACAAATGCACTTCTGGAAGAATGGTCAAACATTCCCATAAACACTCTCCTAAACCTTGTGGACAGCCTTCCCAGAAGAGTTGAAGCTGTTATAGCTGCAAAGGGTGGGCCAACTTAATATTGAACCCTACGCACTAAAAGCCCATACACACGGTACAATTATCAGCCTAAAATTGTCGTAAGACAGCCTGTCATCCGATAATCTAACCGTTAGTACACTCCCTTCGACAGCTGATTTTGAATTATCATCCAACAAAAGTTGTATGAGAAGACTAGAAAACTTTAGTCTGCCGACAAGGCATCGTCCGATTTTGGACTCGTCTGTACAGAAGTTGGACAAACAAAAGTTGTAAGTACACACACGCATGTTCGGAACCCAGGAACGAGCCAGAAGTGTTCGGCCGTGTAAACACAAAATTAGCGGAAGGGGCCCAAAGGGTGAAGCATGAAAACTGAACTTCCTCTTTATACACTCGTAGCACGTCACTACGTTCCCATTTGTCGAACGGTAACTTTCCATCAGTACACTAGACAAAATCACGGACAGCCGATTTTGGGAAAAGTTGGACAAGCGGTCGTACGACAATCGCTCCCTGTGCACGAGGCTTAAGACTAATACTTTTGACAATATAGTGTATATATATATATATATATATATAGAGAGAGAGAGAGATATAGAGATATACAGTATATAATATATATATATATATATGTATATATTTTGGCTATACGTTGTCATTACTTTAAAAGGCTCATTCAGACAGGTGATAATCAGATCTGTTCTCTGATCTGAATCTGTGCATTCAGCCATAGAAGTGGATGCAGATGCATTGGTTGCACGGACACAGTCACATGTCAAAATCTGACTTATGGAGCAGGTGCACAGATCCGAACGTACAGCGTCTGCATTCAGATCTGTGCACCCGCTCCTGCCTGCATGTCAAACTTGCCAACTGAGATCAATATGGCCTCTCTGCAACAGTGAGCCAAACCTTTGGCTTGCATTTGTGGCACAGTCCTGCAATGTAAAATTGCAGTTTGGCATTTAAAAAAAAAACAGGCCAGTAGTGCCTCTTAAATACATTGTTAGTTGCTGCCATACTGCCCTCTAGTCTAAAAGGTGTAACAATAAAAATGGTGGTGTAAAAGAACTTATAGATTTTTCACAATATAAGATAAATCAACAAATTCAGTATCCAGTACTAAGAATGTGAGACCTTTGTAATTAGCCCAGGGGTAGGTTTGAGTTCAGAACAGCAAAGAGACTTCTTATCTGAGGATTACACTTGAGATGTAAAAAGAAGGCAGGTTAATCAACCCTCAGGTGTTTTCCAGTACAGTACTGGGATATTAATTTTCAGTGAACTCCCTCTTCCATGACAGCAATAATTTATTACCAACACTTGCACAAGCTGAAGAGTAGACTGGTACCTTTGAATACCCTTCCAGCTTCTCCATTTAACTGGCCAGAGGAATTATTATTATTTCTCCATATTTGGAGGCTGGATCAGTAGAAGAGCATCAACATTTGCATCTTTAAATAGTCCTAAATAAAATATTGCTCTGCCTTGGATTTATGATAGACTCCCTGGGGTGCAATGTTAAAAGTTCCTAAGATCAGGAACTGGTAATAGGTTAAAGTTGATGTAAACCTGATTCATGAAATTTGAGCTGGGCATATCTGTCTGTAGTGTTTTGTTTTCTCTCTTCGAAGAGCTATGTCCCGCAGCTGTCTCTTCCTCAATAGCTCTGTTATCAGCCTGATAAGTTATCACTCGTTCTGGTTAGTCGGGACATAAAATTAGACTCATGGGATGTTGCTAAAAATAGATTAGCAGGCTGCTAAACAAAGCACAGTCAGAGCTCTGCATGTGTGGGGAGGGGGTGCGTGCCTTTCCTCCAATCAGCTTTCACATAGTCTCTCACAGTGTCTCACAGCATCTAGCAATCAACTCCTCCTACATAGGAATGAGGAAGTGGAAAATCTAACAGAAAGTGCATTTTCTAAACAATGTATCAAAGGGAAGACAGAAGATATACATGTGAAACTTATATAGGGAGGTTTGTGTCATCTCTGTGTATCATCTGAGGCTGTTGACTTCACTGGGTATATGGAGGGTTTACATCCACTTTAACTAGTACATTTCTAAAATACAGGGGCTGACAACCCAGTATGATATATAATGCTAAAATATTATGTCGTCTCTTGTATTTCTAAATAATAAACAATCAATGTCCCTTTGCATGAAAGAGGTCTCTGTCTACCCCAAAGTTTAACTTCTGAATCAACAATGGAAACAAACAGCTTAGAAAGGTGATTAATGAAGAGCAATTAGTCATGACACACAAGTTTATAGCCTGAAATTAGATTGCAAGAGGCTTTTCTGCTATAATTAATTTTCTACTATTAACCCCAATATACTGGGTCACTGCTGATTTGATCTACAATGGATTTAGGGGTGACATCTATCTATCTATTTATATGTCAATCTATCTATCTATCTTCTAGGTCTTCTAATGTGCTGGGAACAGGCCATTTTGGGTCTCATCATCATTACGCTGGTGGTTGTAGTGAGTATGTGACATGCTACAGGAGTGGGTTCTGTGTAATACAATGTACAAGCTAGGAAACTGCAAAGCAGCTTGGGCACAGTTTTTGTCATTCTATGCAAGTATAGTAAGGCACTGAAAAACAAAACCTAGTAATTCTGTCAACAACACACTTCTTGACCCTTGGTGGCTCCGCTCACTTCTTCACTGAAACCATAAAGGTAGCTATGGTTGTCACCCTGGCTGGACTACAAATATGTCTGCCCTTCCTCACTTCCATTATATAGGAGATGGTGGAATAAGATGTTTACAGTAAGCAATAACTGTCACTGAAAGTGACAAGGATACAGTTCTGCTGCTGTCGATTATTACTTATTTATTTGAGGTACTTATATAGCGCCGTGAATTTACGCAGCGCTTTACACATACATTGTACATTCACATCAACCCCTACCCTCAAGGAGCTTACAATCTAAGGTCCCTAACTCATATTCATACATACTAGGGCCAATTTAGACAGGATCCAATTAACCTACCACCATGTCTTTGGATTATATACACTTGAGGGTAGAAGAAGTCAAAAGGTAACACACAAAACACAGTGCAAGGACCCTGAGAGCATATATGGTGTCCTAATAAACAACCCAGATGATGGTGCTGATGTCCTTATAAATTACTTGTCTGTGAGTGCCAATTGAGGACTAATTCCAATGCCACACATAATACTCAGCTACATGCCCAAGCAATAAACACTTTTGCGGCGGTGTTGAATTAATGTATCAATCTTATATAAAATCCAATGGACACATTATTGAGTCTATAAGGGGTTAAAAACAAAGTCAAGTGAGTAAATGGTATCCACATAAAAGCAGCAATCATAAATATATATATATGTATTATTATATTATAATATATATATATATATGTATATGTGTATATATATATATATATATATATATATATATATATATATATATATATATATATATATACAGTATATTTAAATATATATAACATTTTGGGGTTTGGTTATCCGTTAAGAAAAGTAGTCTAGTTCAAGGGCAACTTGCTTTAGAAAGCAGATATAATTTATTAAACTTGATAGATAAATTAAGCTACTTGTGTCTAACATCTATGTGCTATGTCACAGGACTGACACGTTAATGGTTTTGGAAAGCATTTTACAGGTGATGAACAGCAGGAAATGGCACCCTTTACCTTAACACTGCTTAACATTCTTTTCATGGTTATTGCAGTTTTAGGATTTAAAATCGTTTAACTATAGAGGAACCCTAACTTTTTATTACTTTTCTAAATTGTAGTAAAAGTTGAAAAACTGTTTAAATGCTACACCAGCAGTAAAAATAATGAATATGTACCATGAGCCTTAGATTAGGACAATAACATTTGATAAAACATTCTAGCATTTCTCTATGCTGAAACCTTAGGATGGGGAAAAAAGAGACATTTGATTTGTTATTTTTATTGCATGCAAAATATCCTGGAGGCTAAAGTACATTAAATCCTTTCCTAACCCTGTGGCAGTGGCAGCATATTTCTTCTGCCAGCTTCCTTTTTAATAAAAGCTTAAAAATTAACCTTGAAACAGAATCGCGAAGTATGCTAAGTTGTAGCAACCTAAGGTGAATCATTTTCTGCCCCCACATTTCGAGGACTTTCTGTTGCTCCCTTAATAATCATGCCTTTGATCCAATTGGATACCTTTTATTCTGAATCAGGTTTCAGTTAGACCCCCAGGAAGCCCCCTTCTCTTCTCCACCCCTGTGTTTTCTTGCCCCTGTTTCCTACCACGTCATTGCTTGTATTCTGCTATACTTCAAGCCTGAACAGCCATTCCTTAGTCTGCAAATGTGCATAATGTGCATTAATCACCTTGTACCTTACTGCCGTTTCCTTCCAAACCACTCTGCTTGTACTGTTGGTTATTTGTTCCTCTAGCAGACTTCCCACTTGATTGCTTATCCACTGTTTGGGCTACTTTACTATTGATCTCTGTTGTTTAAGTGACTTTCCCATTGTCAAATTAGAAAAGAATTTTAAACAATTAAAAAATGTTACTTTGAAAAGAACTATAAAAAAATGAAAAGATTTGCCTCCTGTAGACTTCAGTGGGGTATGGCCCTATGTTTGGAATTCACAGATTTCCCATAAGATAAGATTGAAAGTCCAGCAAACCATACTTTGCCCATATAACTCCTCCCTAATTATGTAGTCTATTAATTCTTGAATGGAAACACCTATCTTTACGCTGTGTCTCTCGGACATTTTCATTAAACCTGTTCTGCTGCATGTTTTTACACAGCTGTATCACCTGCAGTCTCTCAATCCTTAATGAGAGTTTGATAGGAAAATGGCCAGCGGCAGGACAATTTTGCATCAGCAAAGACATGAATAGCTTCAGCGAACTATTGGTCAATTTCTATCCTTCAGTCAATAAATGATAAAGCATGTGTATATAAATCCTGTATAATAATAATAATAATAATGTGTCTCTGCTAAACTACCTAAAAAAAAAAAGCCCTTTTTTTAACCACTTCAGATCTGCGCTATAGGAGATTGACGGCTACAGCGTGGATCTGAAATGCCGGGAGGCCATCAATAGATGTCTTCCCCTTTTGCTTGCACCAGGCGCACTCTTGTGCCCGTGTTCAATGTCCCCTGGAGACCAGCGATCCCTTCACAATGAGCCAGAACGGGGAACCGCAGATGTAAACACGGGGGGGCATGATAGATCTACTGATCCCTGTGATCGGAATCAGTTAGATCTGTTATGTGACTGTTAGCCCCGCCCCCACACAGTTATAACACATACAGGGAACACATTTTACCGCTTTACTGCCCCCTTAGTGTTAACGCCTTCCCTGCCAATGAAATTTATATAGTAATCAGTGTCTATTTTTAGATCTGATCGCTGTATAAATGTCATTGGGCCCAAAAAAGTGTCAAAAACGTCAGTGATGTCCGCCGCAATATCGCAGTCCTGATAAAAATCGCCGCCATTACCAGTAAAAAAAAAAAATAATAATAAAAACGCCATAAACCAATGTCCATAGTTTGTAGGCGCTATAACTTTTGCGCAACCCAATCAATATACGCTTATTGCAATTTTTTTTTACCAAAAATATGCAGAAGAATATATATTGGTCTAAACTGATGAATAAATTTTGTTTTTTTATTTTTTATTTTTAGATATTTATTATAGCAAAAAGTAAAAAATATTGTTCTTTTTTCAAAATCGCCACACTTTGTTTGTTTATAGCGCAAAAAATAAAAACGCAGAGGTGATCAAATACCACCAAAAAAAAGCTCTATTTGTGGGAAAAAAAGGACGTCAATTTTGTTTGGGTACAATGCTGCACGACCGTGCAATTGTTATTCAACTAGTGACAGCGCTGAAAACTGAAAATTGGTCCGGGCAGGAGGGGGGGTTTAAGTGTCCAGTAAACAAGTGGTTAAACTGAAATTAATAAGATTGCGATGATGTTGCTGTTCCAAGATAATTGAAAATCAATTTCACAGCCAAATATGTGCTGCCACTTTAAGCTGTTCCTGAGGCTGTCCATGACAATTGTACTGTCCTGTAACACCATGTACAGCTTTATTTATGTTTTTTGTTGACCTTGAAGTTGGATGGGAATGACTCTCTCCCTGCAGTATGCTATTTTTTGGCATTAGTACAGTGCCCAGCTTCCCATGCTAATATTTGCCAATAGTTTGCCCATTGGCTGTAAAAACAGGCAGAATTTACTAATAGGATTCAGACTACATAGGTTTTAATAGGATTTACTGTAAGACTGGGGCAGATATGCACATCTCTACTTTCTCACCCCTGTTTAAAGTGGTATTAAAACTTTGTTTAAAAAAAAAAAACAAGCATGTTATACTTACCTGCTCTGTGCAGTGGTTTTGCACAGAGCAGCTCTGATCCTCTTCTTTATGGGTCCCCTGCCGGCGCTCCTGACTCCCCCCCTTTGAGCAGTGCCCACAGAGAAAGTCACTTGCCCTGGAGGCACTGCTGCCTGCCCGCTCCCAAGCCGCTGCTCTATGCATCAATAAGACGCATGGAGGTTTATTGTGCTCCCTCCAATCCAGCAATGTTCACAATAGCCTTGGCTGTCCTGGGACTTTCCCTCCTCCTCCTAATTACACCCAGTGACCCAATACGGAGAAAGCCATGGCTCTATGGGGTTTATTTACTAAAGGCAAATCCACTTTGCACTACAAGTGCACTTGGAAGTGCAGTCACTTTAGATCTGCGAGGGACATGCAAGGAAAATAAAAAAAAACAGTATTTTTGTTTGCACATGATTGGATGATAAAATCAGCACAGCTTCCCCTCATTTCATATCTTCCCGTCAGATCGAACGCGACTGCACTCCCAAGTGCACTTGCAGTAGTGCAGAGTGGATTTGCCTTTAGTAAATCAACCCCATAGAGCCACTGCTTTCTCTGTATTGGATCACTGGCTGTAATTGACAGCAGTGGGAACCAATGGGCTCCCCCTGCTGTCTCAGCCAATGAGCAGGGAAAGTCCTAGGACAGCCAAGGCTATCGTGAATATCGCTGGATTGGAGGGAGCACAGGTAAGCATTGGGGATGGGGGGGCTGAGGAGGGTAGAAGGTTTTTACCTTAATGTATAAAATGCAAAAAACATTCAGGCTTTAGAACCACTTTAAATGCTTTACCAGCAGTAAAAATAATGAATATGTACCATAAGCCTTAGAGTATGACAATAACATCTGATAAAACATTCTAGCATTTCTCTCTGCTGAAACCTTAGGATAGGGAAAAAAAGAGACATTTGATTTGTTATTTTTATTGCATGAAAAATATCCTGGAGGCTGAAGTACATTAAATCCTTTTCCTAACCCTGCTTTCTGCTTGCCCAAATAGTGGCAGCATATTTCTGCTGCCATCCTCCAGCTGATGTGTAAAATGCCAAATGTTCAGAGACGCGAAGAGGGGATTGCAATTCATGTGCTTTCCCTAGACTACAAGCTCATTCTAATTAGAGAAGCCTGCCTGCTAAACCACCTATGAAATCATGCATTCTCAGCAGCAGACCACACGTAATAGTGCTATACTATTAGCTGGCACACCAGCTACATTTAGGTCACATTTACATGATGTCTATCATTGCAGAGATGCATGATAACATGAAACAAACCTCTAGAGAAATATAGGTGGGATAATGAAGAAGAAAGAAAGAACTGGAAACGGATTAGAAAGATCTCATTTAAAGGGAAGCCTCCTATCTACATTTACTTCTGCAGCTCTTCGGACCAGAAGTTGTAATTTCTAATTGTATTTTAGTTCAATTTGGCACCAGGGATACATGTAGAAATCAACAATGTTCTATAGAAACCATTGGGGGATGATCTACTAAAGGCAAATAAATTGTTCACTTTTCAAGGGAAGTTGCTCTTTGCAAAGGAATTTTTCCTTAGTGGTTAAATTTCACTTTCCAAAGAACACTCAATCAAATGCAAGGAAAATTAAACATTTTTGCATACACATGATTGGCAGTCAGCAGAGCTTCATTTAATTCCCAAAGCTCTGTGGAAAACTACCTTGCAAAGTGCAATTTCTCTTGCAAAGCAAACAGCCTAGTTGGTTTTAATAAATCAACCCCATTGTGCCTAAATGGCTGGATTTCAGTCCACAAACCACCATAAACAATACAAGGTGAGAGGAGGGGAATAACAGAGCAGACTTAAAAAGCAGCCAGGGAGTTCTCAGTCAGACTGAACAATAGTCTTTTGCTCTTCCATCCTTAAGTAAAAATACTGTATATTTTCAGGGAACAATATATTGAATTATTACTGCAGTGTTTACCTTAAAGTCATTGTGGATATTACTTTCATATTTTGCCATGCTTGTTCTTCCATATTTTTATTATTGTATAAGATGTAAAAATTGGGAGATTAGTTATTTGAGGGAGCTCTGTCTTTGACTTAACCTCCTTCACCCTTCCTGCTAGAATTCTGCACTGCTGAAAAATTCATTAGTTTTCGTTTCATTCGGTTTTTATTTTTTCCTTTTTTTGGGTCATTCGTTATGACTGCGATTCATAAATTCGAAATAATATCCAACTGACTAACTAATAATAACTAACTATTAAATTATAGGTATTGGAATTTCCTTTCAAATTTGGTTGTTAGTGAACATAACAAATACAAATTTATCCCAAGTTACGAATTATTCAAAATAACAAATGTCGCATCTAAACAAATGGAACGGAACAAATTAATAATAAATAATAATAAAAAGTATTTATTATTATTGCTATTTATTATTATTATTAATTCGTTACGTTCCATTCATTTAGATACAGCATTCGTTATTTTGAATAATTCGTAACTTTGGACAAATTTGTAATTGTTACGTTCACTAACAGCCAAATTTTAAAGGAAATTTCAATACCTATAATTTAATAGTTAGTAATAGTTAAGTTATTATATTTAGTTATTATTTCAAATTTTAAAATTTTCGGGTTTTCGAATTTCTGAATTTCCAAATTTTAAAATTTACGAATTTGCAAATTTACAAATATTCAAATTTATGAATTTACGAATATTCGACTATTCATATTAATGAATATTCGGAAAAATTCAGTAAATGGATTTTTGTTAATTCGGATACTTCCGAATGAACAAATTTGTCAAAATTTGTTAAAAAAACAAATTTGGAGCGAAACAAATTGCACATGTCTACTTCCGGCTTAGTAATGGCTGAGATACTACATCATACACAGGAAGTGTATTGTTTTCAGTGAGCTGGCCGACTCGGGGAGGTTTATTTACTAAAGGCAAATCCACTCTGGAAGTGCACTTGGAAGTGCAGTCGCTTTAGATCTGAGCGGAAGATCTGAAATGAGGGGAAGCTCTGCTGATTTTATCATCCAATCATGTGCAAGCAAAAATGTTGTTTTTATTTTCCTTGCATGCCCCCCTCAGATCTACAGCGACTGCACCTCCAAGTACACTTCCAAATGCACTTGCAGCGCACTTGTAGTGCACAGTGGATTTGCCTTTAGTAAATCAACTCCATAGACTTGCATTGTGAGAAGGAGTAGGAAAGCAAAACCATTGAGGGGAATTTATTAGGATTGGAGCAGCCAGAATCTGGAGCAATTGTACATGACAACCAATCTGCTTCTATCGCTCATTTACAAAGCTTAGCTGAACAAGCTGAGGGTAGAAGCTGATTGGTTACTATTAAATCTTTTGTTTGCAGCTCCCAAACCAATAAAAGTTACATATTAACTAATGTGAATCAGCAAACGATCAAAAAGCAAAATGTCTTAAAGTTGATGTAAACCCGAAAAAAAATGTTTTATCAACACTTCTACCTTGTACAGGAGAAGATATCATGTCATCTGTACCCAGTCTTGCCACGAAGAGTTAATCCAGCTCTGAGCAATGCTCTTATCTTTTTTTAGTAAGAGAAAGACTGACTAAGGGAGAAAAAGAAGTAATTTCATCCTGTGCTGTGTGAGCGACAGATAATTTCCGTATCTCCTGCACAGAGCAGAGAAAGCTTCACACTCCCCCTCCCATCTCTTCCAGCTCTCAGTATAGAGTTGGGTGGGGAGTCTTGTGACATCACAACTCCACCCACTGAGCTTTAGTAAAGAGAGACCCCCACTGATTCCAGTGTTTTGCAAGGTTGCAACTGCTGAAGGGGGTGACATTTGCAAGGTAGGGATACATGCAGGAGGCTTGCATGTGCATATACATTAATACCGTGCCATTAGCTTTTACTGGGTGAGTGGTGGGTTTACATCCACTTTAATGATACATCCAGTGAAATAACATAGACTTCAGCTCAATGTAAAAAGTGCAACTAGTGATAATAGGGATAATGCATATATAATATAAAAGAGCAATATTGAAAAGTCTCTGAAGTGTAACTCTTCCAAAGTGCCATAAACCAAAAAAAATATAGTGTTGTCCACCATTTTCTTCAATTGGGAACAAATATTGCAGTGTATAATCACACGGCACCCAATGGATTCAATATTCACCAGAATAATAGTTTGCACAATACGCAGCTAAACCAGTCTGATCACTCTCCCAGCCAAGCCAAAGCTTTTGACTGCCTGAACTTCCTCTCCTCTCTTGTTTCTTCCAACAGGATTGCAGAACGGCAAATGCTGTTGAATTAACAAAGCTCACAAATGAAGCAGACAAGGCAGGGCCATAGTGTAGTATGTTTATTGATAATCCACAAATTCAAATGATAAAAACATACAAAACTAATTTAAAAATGCACAAGTAAAGCCACTGCTCAGCATCCTCCACCCTACGTGTTTCGTACAATGGGATATTTTCAGGAAACCCCTGAAGACATCACATTGGACAGGATGGAAGAGCTGCTGGGTATCACAGAGAGAATATACAGATGAATAGAAGTTGTTTAGCAGGATGATCAAAGGCGTGGGGGACAAAGTCAGTTAGGTGCCATTGGTTTAGGATAAGCAATCTCAAATATCATTAAAGCTGAACTTCGAGGATAGAAATGTAATATGCTATTTATAGTAAGTATCCTGGCTAACCTGGAATGAAAATCCCAATGCAATTTAATTTAAAAAGCAAATAGAAAATGCATCAGCATCTTGACCTAACATTGATAAACAACAGGTACTCACAAGCGATTTTAATTTAAATACCTGTCACCAATCAGTATTTATCCAAAATTAAATCCAGCCCAGGTGTCTGTACATAGGGCTGCTTACAGAAATCTGGGCTGGATTTTATTTTGGATGGTTTCTATGTGACATGTATTCAATGTAATATGCTTATATAATTATGCTTGTGAGTACCTGTTGCTTTATAAATAAAGTTTTAGCTTTGGTAGGTCACTATGGTGGTTTGAGTTTTATAGTAAACTAAAAAGCAGCTTGAACCAGCATAGTGACCTACCAAAGCTAAAACTTTATTTATAAAGCAACAGGTACTCACAAGCATAAGTATATAAGCATATTATTGCCCACAAGTCACCACTGCAACTGGCATATGTGCTGGCTTACCTGTCTAATACCTGCCACACTTCCCCCACTTTCTGAATGCAGCAATGGCCACTAGGGATGGACCAAACGCCCCCCAGTCCAGTTCACACCAAAACTTGCGAACAGGCAAAAAATTTGTGCGAACACGCGAACCCTATTAAAATCAATAGTCTCGAACATGAAAAATCAAAGTGCTAATTTTAAAGGCTTATATGCAAGTTATTGCCAAAACTGTATGGGGACCATATGGCTTAACGGAGGCAACATGGCTCTCCTGCGTGAACCGCCGTCACCTGACGGCGGCCGCAGGAGCAAGTATTGTGGGCGTGCTCACACGCTAGTGGGGGAGCCAGTGAGCGGGTGGGGCAGACTCAATGTCCACCGGCCACCCGTGATCACTCCCCGGCAGTGACAGAACGGGGATTCGTGTATGTAGAGAAAAGAAACAGGAATGGCGGCACTCCGCATTACAACCGTGTATGTAAACAAGTGGATCCCCATTCTGACAGGGGAGAAGGAGAGTGATCGTATGTTTCCTGTATATGGAAGGAGCAATCACTCTCCTCCCCCAGTCAGCCTAGCCCCCACACAGTTAGTAACACATCCCAGGAAACACACGTAACCCTTTGATCGCCCCCTAGTGTTAACCCCTTCCCTGCCAGTGACATTTACACAGTAATCAGTGCATTTTCAGCACTGATCATTTTATAAATGCCAATGTTCCCAAACAAGTGTCAAAAGTGTTCAGTATGTCCACCGCAATGTCGTTGTCTTCTTCAGCTTCTTCTTCCTCCTCTTTCTCCGCGACCACTGCCGATGCTGTGCCATCCAGAGGCGACTCCCAGAATGGGCATTCTTCAGTTTGACAGTTATTTTATAAGTAAGGGCGGGGCCATTGAGTTATGTCATTTCTGGTGTTATGTGATGTCAGAGGGGGGACACCCATTCACCCATTCCGCCCCTTCTTATAAAGTAACTGTCAAACTGAAGACCGCCCATTTGGGGAGTCGCCTCTGGATGGCACGGCAGTGGTGGCGGAGAAAGAAAAGAAAGAAGAAGATGAAGAATAAGACAACAACAAGAGGAAGAAAGAAGACCGAAAGAAGAGGCAGAAGACCAGAAAAAGGAGCGGGGCAGGAGAAGATGGAGGAAGCCCGGAGGAAGAAAGAAGAAAAATTTGGGGAAGAAAAATAACTACTTTACAGTAAAGGACTTGTCAAAAACCATCTACTGTTTTTTGTAACACTACTACACTCCTTTTTAACCCATACCATTAACATAGGGGGTCGGGATCTGGGCCCCCCTTATTAAAGAGCCCAAAAAGCCCCCTCCCGCAGACCCCCACAACCATCAGCCAGGGCTGTGGGGATGAGGCCCTTCTCCCCATCAACATGGGGACAAGGTGCTTTGGGGGACCCCAAAGCACCCTCCCCATGTTGAGGGCATGTGGCCTGGTATGGTTTGGAAGGGGATGCTCGCTACCCCTCCCACGAAACCCCAGGGGGTTTCGTGGAACAGGGGTACAACTACCCCTCTTCCCGGAGTAGGGGTGTCGGGACCGACTACCAACACCCCCAGACGCC
>BLSH010373257.1:1179261-1191362 GCA_018402905.1 Glandirana rugosa | reverse complement strand
GCACGGTTTTAAAAATTTTTTTACCGCACCCCCAGGGGGGTTTTAGGTTTGGTCTGGGAATAGACTCGTACGTCGGGACCGTACCGTCCTCCCCCAACCCTGTTCGCTCGTAGGGGAAGGTTTGGTATGGTCCGGTGTACGGGAGTTGTACCCCTCCCACGAAACCCCAGGGGGTTTCGTGGAACAGGGGTACAACTACCCCTCTTCCCGTGGTTTGGATTTTGGGGGGACCCCCACGCCATTTTTTTAAAAATTTTGGCACGGGATTCCCCTTAAAATCCATACTAGACCCAAAGGGCCTGGTGTGGATTTTGGGGGGCCCCCACGTCATTTTTCTTTAAATTTTGGCATGGGGTTCCTCTAAAAATCCATACCAGACCCAAAGGGCCTGGTTTGGATTTTGGGGGGACCTCCACATCATATTTTTTATTTTGGCATGGGGTTCCCCTTAAAATCCATACCAGACCCGAAGGGCCTGGTTTGAATTTTGGGGGAGGACCCCCATGCATTTTTTTTTAATTTTGGTGTGGGGTTCCCCTTAACCACTTAAGGACAGAGCCTCTTTCAGAGTTTTGGTGTTTACAACTTAAAATCAGTTTTTTTTAAAGAAAATGACTTAGAACCCCCAAACATTATATATATTTTTTTCTAACACCATAGAGAATAAAACAGAGGTTGTTGCAATACTTTATGTCATTTATTTGAATAAAAAAATAAGACAACAGTAAAGTTATTTTTTTTCTATATTGTGAAAGATAATGTTACAAATTGATACCCAACGTGTCATGCTTCAAAATTGTGCCCGCTCGTGGAATGGCGACAAACTTTGGCACTTAAAAATCTCTAGCGGTGAAATTTAAAAATGTTCTACAGGTTACCAGTATTGAGTTACAGAGGAGGTCTAATGCTAGCATTATTGCTCTCGCTCTAATGATCGCGGCGATACCTCACATGTGTGGTTTGAACAATGTTTTCATATACGGACAGGACTTACTTATACGCTCGCTTCTGCGCGCGTGCTTATCGGGATGGGGCACTTTAAATATTTTTTCCTTATTTATTTTACTTGTTATTTTTCATTTTTATACTGTCCATTTAAAAAAAAATCTGGCCACTTTTATTCCTATTACAAGGAATGTAAACATTCCTTGTAATAGAAAAAAAGCATGACAGGACCTCTTAAATATGAGATCTGGGGTCAAAAAACCTCAGATCTCATATTTACACTAAAATGCAATATATAAATAAAAAAAAAAAAGAAAAATTGCTCCCTTAAGAGCATGACATGACGCAGTCAAACAGGTGCAGAAAAATGGGGACTTGAGTGTTGGTGGTGGCAGAACACTATAACCCCTCACAGTTACTCTTGTTGGGTGCAGGAACGGACCCTGCTGTTGTAATTTATTTCAAAAATTGTAATGACATGCCCCAAGCAAACAGGTGCAGAAAATTGGGCCTTGAGTGTTGGTGGTGGCAGAACACTATAACCCCTCACATTTATTCTTGTTGGGCGCAGGAACGGGCCCTGCTGTTGTAATTTATTTCAAAAATTGTAATGACATGCCCCAGTCAAACAGGTGTAGAAAAATTGGGCCTTGAGTGTTGGTGGTGGCAGAACACTGTAACTATACTGTATATATATATTCTTATTTCTTACACTGCCTGAACTGACTCTATATACTATATAGTGAATGAGCTGTATAATAGTCTACGCTGAAGGCAGCGTAATATATATATATATATATATATATATATACTGTACATATATAATCTTACACTGCCCGAACAGACTCTATACAATACACCGAATGAGCTGTATATATAGTCTACACTGAAGGCAACGTATTATATATGTATATACTATATACAGTGCATATATATTTTTACAATGCCAGAACTGACTCTATATACTATACACTGAATGAGCTGTATATATAGCTTACACTGAAGGCAGCGTATTATATATATACTATATATACTGTAAATATATATTCTTACACTGTCTGAACAGACTCTATATACTATACACTGAATGAGCTGTATATATATAGTCTACACTGAAGACAGCGTATTATATATATACTATATACTGTACTTATATATTCTTACACTGCCAGTATATAGGCTACACTAGATCTATATATTATACTGCCTGCACTGCCTGTATATACTCTGCACTAGATCTATATAATATACTGCCTGCACTGCCTGTATCTACTCTGGACTAGTTCTATATACTACACTGCCTGCACTGCCTGTATATACTCTCTACACTAGCTCTATATATTACACTGCCTTCACTGCCTGTATATACTGTCTATACACTAGATCTATATACTACACTGCCTGCCTACATGCCACTAGCTAAACTAGCTAAACTAGCTACATATCACAGTTCTCAAGTCCATTCCCAGCACTACATACGGGCTGCTGTACAAGAGGCCTTATATAGTGTGGGCGTGGACTGAGACCCCCTGAGCTATGATTGGCCAAAGGCACCCTGCCTTTTAGCTAATCATGGCTCTCACAGCAGAGCGTGCTGTGATTGATCAAAGTATGCAGGTCATGTGTATGCTTTGGCCAATAAGTGGGTGGCATTTCCCCACAATTTCACTGCATTATGGGGCACTCAAATTTCTCACGAACGCCCCATAATGTTCGGGATTTGCTAAACAGGTGAACCCCCGATACTCGAGTCGAACATATGTTTGACTCGAACTGGGGGCCAATCCCTAATGGCCGCAGAATACCAGCACTGATTGGTATAGGAGTTCCCTGCAGCAAAGCAAAGAGGCCTTTTCCTGCCCCACTTCAATGATTGGCACAAATGCCATGATAAAGTTACTGTCTTAAAGCCTTCTGTTGCCATCACAAAGAATATATAGATTAAATAAAAGACAATTCCAATCGTGAGATGTGCAATGTACACTATTTTGGGGGCATTAGAGAATATATTTATTTTACTGCCAGTTCAGCTTTAAAGAATCATTAACCTAAATGCAAAACCTATTATCTTGTAGGCACAAGATTGATTATTATAGTCCCAGCGATTTGGTTCCCATGATTGCCATCTATTCTGCTCATGATCAATTTGATTGATTGTTGAAAAAGACTTCCATTTTTAGAGTGGCGACAATTATTTGCAGGATTTCTATGAAGCCCTATCATAATAATTGCAATGTGAACATTTCTTCAATGTTCTACAGACATACATGAAGCTGCACCTCTTTCTTACTCCACCAAGACTCACAGACTCCCTTAGCCCCCTGGACTCGATTAATCTTCTCAGATTTCTCAGTCTTTCAGACTCGTTCAAACAAAGCCAAAGAAAATGTCAAGCTCAACTTACCAACCAGACTGCAACCAACCAAATTACCCTCTCTAACAGTAGACGTTAAAAACAGGGGTTCAGTTTGCACACGTTTTCAAATACATGCGTAAGCTGCAGAACCACTTTATTGCACCCCATTATGGGTGTCCATTGCACCCCTGTGCCTTTAAGGGGGGGGGGGCTCCCTCCAGGCTCACCTATCCTCTGCCTATCCATTATAATGCATGTGTTTCCGAGGCTCTCAAAATTTAGAGTTAGGACTGCATGTAATACTGGAGTGCCGTGAAGTGGCTCTGCAGCTTATGCATGTATTTTCAAATGTGTGCAAACTAAACCCCTGTTTTGAATGCATACTGTTAGACAGGATAATTTGGTTGGTTGCAGGATGGTCAGTAAGTTGAGCTGGGAATTTTCTTGTTTTTTTTTACATGCGTCGCCCTTCCATGTGCTCCTTGCTGCAAAGACCAGTTATAGGTGGGGGCAGTGGCCATTTGTTTTCCAGACTTGTTCAGCTGCAACAACTCTCCAAGTGCTGTGGGCAAGGAATCTCTCTATCATTGAGTACTGTCTTCTGAGTAGATCCCCTCTTCTCTCTCTACACAAGAGCACACAACTATCTCCTGATGGGGGCACACCTCCCTTCTGGCTGGAGCACTGAGCTATGGGCCAGGCCTCACTTATAAAGAGTGTGCCTGCACCCTCGTACAACCTGCACTTCGAAGTCTTAATGCGTCAGACCCCAATTCGGGATTACAAAACTGAATACCCAGTTTTCTCCACTCAGTCACAATAGTCCAAAGCCCTGCACTCTGCATTAATGCAAACCCTGTGTTGATTTTCCCTATAATCATACAGTGACAGAGTCTAGCACTGTCACAGATATTAAATGCATTTAGAGAAAGATCTTATTTTTAATGGAGGGTATAATAATACTTTAAGGGGTTGCGGTAACAAGCATCAAATAATAGCACGCATCCTATTGCTCTGTAATGTATAAACCTTTATCTGTAACTTGAACTACCAAGCATATTCAATAAACATAAAACTGCAAAACAGGCGTAGTATGCATGCACACAGTTAACATATCAGTGACAAAGTGACATCAGGGCCTTGTTTATTGCAGAATAAGTAACAGCCAGATGATAGAACTAGGCATGTAACAAAGCAGATATTGATACTGATAACATGTGAGCTCAAGATGTTTGATAGCAAAGAAACTCAATGAATGAATGTGAGTAAAAAGTCATTAGCACCCTGACAGAAGATGTGCCAAGACTAGTCTGCATCCAAGAGTAATTGAATCTACAAGCAGAAAAATAGTTTGAGCCAGTTCCAGCACTCCACTGCTTCCAATAGATGACAGATCTTGTTTCTCATTAACACACACTGTGCTGAAATTCCTATAAATGCAGACTATTTGAAAACTTATGTCAAACATCCAGAGCTGCATTAAATGGCCTGAAATGAGAATCAAAGCTTAACATTTGGTATATGTGGAATTAGCTGTGTAATATTTAAATCACTTCTTATGACACAGTACAAGACATATTAGCATCACTTTATAGAGTAGAGGTTCTTTAAGGCTTTACACTTCGAAAGAGTTGACTCAGAATTAATAGGATTAGAATGAGAAGACTTGGACTTGCATCCTTTAGCTAACCTCTTTCTAGAAGTAGTTATCTTAGTGATAGTAGTCCGTACCATATTTATAGGCCAATATGACTAATGACATAAGGAAAAACGAACACAAAGAACATTTTCCACTTTTTCCGCATTTTGTTATATTACAGCCTTTTTCCAAAATTGATTCAATTTATTATTTTCCTCAAAATTCTACAAAAAATACCCCATAATAACAATGTGAAAGAAGTTTGTTTGAAATTGCTGCAAATTTATTAAAAATAAAAAATGAAAAAAAAATCACATGCACATAAGTATTCACAGCCTTTGCTCAATACTTTGTTAAAGCACCTTTGGCACCAATTACAGCCTCAAGTATTTTTGAGTATGATGCTAAAACATGCCAAAATGTCCTATGAGCTACTTTGCCATGTGTAGCGCACACCATTGAAATCAACGGGCTGCCCTATGTGTGTCACTGTAAAAACGAGCCTAAAAATATGCACCCCCACTACTCTAGGCGTCAGTGAAATTGGTGCGTTTATAAAAAAACAATGAGGCTCCATTCACATCTGTGTGTTTTCAAATGCATGGCAAACCACACAGAAAATGCGTGCTTTGCCATGCATTTCAGAAACACTGCAAATGTGCATTATGCTTGTGTTGCCATTACATGTTAAAGGCTACCTAAGTGCGGCAAATGCACCAAAAACTGCACCATGCTCTGCTCCAAGAAAAGTTCTGGAGCTGCTCTGGGCTGCCCTATGCGTGACAAGTGAAAATGTGCGCCCCCAGGGACGCATAGCTTGATGCTCGGTGGTGCGCACGCACCGCATTTCAGAACACAGTAAAGAGCCTATGATGCAGGCTCTTTACCATGTGATCAGCTGTATCCAATCACAGCTGATCACAATGTTACCAGGAAGTACCAGTTCTCATCATTCCTTCATTCACGCAACAGGACGTGAGTAGAGGAGAACCGATAAGCGGCTCTCCTGACAAGGGGGATCTGCACTGATAATCAGTGCAATGATTATCAGTGCAGCCCCATCAGCGATGCTCACTAGTGCCCCCCTGTGATATTGATCAGTGCCCATCAGTGATGACAATTAGTGCCTATCAGTAATTCCTGTCTGTGCTCCTTATCAGTGCTGCCTATCAGTGCCATCTATCAGTGCCCATCAGCGCTGCATATCAGTGCCTCCTCATCAGTGCCCGTCAGTGCAGCTTCATCAGTGCTCATAAGTGAACTTATTTACAAAATTTTATAACAGAAACAAAGAAAAACGTTTTTTTTTTCAAAATGTTCAGTCTTTTTTAATTTGTTTAGCAAAAAATAAAAAAAAGTGGTTATAATAATGAAAATGTAATTTGGGTACAGCATTGCATGACCGCGCAATTGTCATTCAAAGTACATGACAATTGGGTGAAAGTGCCCGGCATTGAAGTGGTTAAACCTCCTGTGGATAATGTAAGTGAGTGAAAAGCACATTGGGATGGCTGGGGCAGAAATGGCATTGGAAAATGCTTCTATTTATTATGGAAACTAAAATTCTACCTGAAAAGTTGACCTTAACCTTTAAGCTAGTGTGCATGGAGCCTTAGGATTTTTTTAGCTTATAGTGTTCATGGAGCCTTATTGAGCTCAGTCCAAAATGACAGCTAGCCACAGGGCAAGCAACTGTTGCTGTGCCATCTCTTTAGCTTACCTATGGTAGTAAAAAAAAAAAAAAAAAAAAAAACACAGATACTAAAAACATATAAAGTAAAATTAAATTTACCCAAATGTATTAAAGTTTCCCATGGGTGCTGAGTTATATGAAAGGGTGGCCAGCTTTTTTTTTCAAAAATGAGTTATCGTATATTTGGACTCTACCTTGTAAAACAAACAATTCAGTTTAAAATAGAAATGAAAGGCAAAACATATATATATATATATATATATATATATATATATACCATATATACTCGAGTATAAGCCGACCGAGGCACCTAATTTTAACAAAAAAACTGGAAAAACTTATTGACTTGAGTATAAGCCTAGGGTGGGAAATGCAGCAGCCATTACATAGGTAATTACATAGGTATTGTAGCCAGAACACAGGTATTGTAGCCAGGGCTGAGTGAGCCATTACACTGACAATTGGGCATTACACAGGGGACTGAGCCATTACACTGACAATCGGCCATGGGACAGGGAGCACAGTACCTTCTCTCTTCTCCTTTTCTCTCCTCCTTGGACTCCGTGTCAGCCACTCCGAACCGTGCTCCGGCTCCGGACCTGCCCCCGCCCACAGCACAGTGACAAGCCAATATATATATATATCATTATAAATATCTTTTTATCCTTTTTTTATAACACATATCCTTTGTTCTCAGCTGCATAAGGAACTCAGCGAGCTGGAGGAGGAGAAACAATAGCACACACTGGTCTTCCCAGTGAATGTCTGTGCAGGAGGGGAGCGGCAGCACAAGTCTTATCATTGGAGGAGAGCAGGCTCAGTTCCCAGAAAACTGGCCAGGGTCTGTTCTCATGCATAGTTTGGTCAGTTTTTAATAGGAAAGCAGGGAACTGGCAGAAACACCAGGGATTTCACACAAAGGAAGCAATAAGTAGAGAACAGGATATATATAACCAGGATTATGAAATGTTGTTTTTACATATTCTTTAAGGACAAAGTTCTGTTGGGTTTGGAACATGCAGCTGTATGCAATTAATTTGAAAATAATTGTTTTAACCTTCCTAACGGTATTCCCGAGTGTGGCTCGGGGTGGATTTTCAGCACCAAGAGCGGTAACCCTGAGCCACACTCGGGCTTGCATCGCTGGATCCAGGCATTGTTTCCTACCTTGTCCCCTGGATCCAGCGATGTCCTCCCGCGGTGTCAGCGTGTCTGCGGGCTGTGTCCGCCGTCCAATGCCTCTGTGTGCCTCGTGCTCCGTTCCCTGCGAGCGTCGCGTCGCACGGGGGCGGAGCCTGGCGGGAAATTCAAAAAGTGAAACACACACAGCACATACAGTACACTGTAATCTTATAGATTACATTACTGTATGAAAACATTTCACATCCCCTTTGTCCCTAGTGGTTTGCCCAGAGCCCTGCATGCACTTTTATATAATAAATGTCATTCTTTCTGCCTGGAAACATGAGAATGTCCATAGCAACCAAAAAGTGTCCCTTTGCGTCAAAAGTGGTTTTTGATCAGCTAGAAAACACCGATAGTAAATAAAAATCATTTGCAGAATTGAGTGATACTGATTTTTGGGGAAATTTATCATCAGAAACTGAAAGTGACGACAGCGACAATTCTGCAACTGAGCAAATTTCTGCGTTTTTGGTTTGATTACATTATTGAATAAATGCAAAATAATTGTACCGCTTTCAGCACCAAAAATCAGACATAATCATACCGCCAGGGATACTAACCATTGCAGGCCTATGGTACATAACGCCATATCTCCATGCAGAAAACCATTACCGCTTTCAGCAATAAATTCCAGACTCAGTCATACCGCCAGGGAGGTTAAAACAAAAAAACCTTTGTAATAATAACATTAACTCAGTTTAAGACTGAACTAATTAATACCTTGGCAAGTGGAGCATAGATCACAGTTTTGCCCTGTAGCAGTCCTTTTACATTTTTGTGTTTGGGGGAAGTTTTTTTTGTACCATGTTGCAATCACTATCTTTTAATTTCAATTGCAAAATATAGTTGAAATCTGCCAAAGAGAGAATGAGAATGTGTTTTCCACACTCTTTCCTGTAGTTATTCTGGCCAAATGAGTACAGCCTGAGGAAATGACAAGCAAATGTGTACTTCATAAAAAATACAAATTCATTATGCCTGAAAACAAACATATATTGTTTTATCAATGTTTTAATTCTGTACTGGCAGGCAGGGGCAGTATGAAATATGCAGCCATTGCAGATCCTTGGGATTCTCTTTTTACCTAAAAAAATCCCAGGTGATAGCACTACTATCAGATCATAAGAAATCCTGTGCTTGCAATAACCTCCTGACCATAAGCCACAAATATGATTTTATCCCAAGCTCCAATATTGTCTCTGGTCTGCAATGTCCAAGTCTAAAGTTGTGTGGTGGATTGTGGGGCTGTATTTATCAGATAATTAATTTCTGGAGTCAACTCTTTGCACTTACTGCTGGGATCACTGGGAACATAGATGGAATATTTTCAAAATAACAGGGCCAGGAATTAGAAACCCACCTGATTTTAGAAGTAATACAATAAATATAATAAAAGGGAATTAGGATGGGGCAAGCATAACTGGTAAGGATAAATAGTGTACACTGGTCAGGATGATTTTTTTTATGATGGGGAAAGTACGGATGATGGGAAGAACTGCAAATGGTATATGTATATTACAATGATTGGGACTTAAATTGAACCTGTGCTTTGTCCACGGCGAGTAAAGCAACAGGTTCACTTAATAGCTTCCCTCCTCAGCTTGGCATACTCACCATCTTGTCACTACCCTGACACTTTGTTCAGCTGCCAAGAGTGAAGAAAGAAGGCCCTACATAAACTTAAAGCATTAGGGCCGGTTCACACCTAGGTGACTTGCGATCCACTTGTGTCTCCTCAAGGTGCTTGACATCTGAAATCCCATTGAAATGAATGGGAGCCGTCTTAATATACATTACTGAAGTCTCTCCGACTTCAGGGTGACTTCAGAAAAGGTTCCTGTAGTACTTCAAAGCGACTTCTATTCGACTTGTGCCCATAGAATCCAATGGAAGTCGCCTCCAAGTCGGACCCCCCATCTATATTATAGCGATTTTTGAAGGCAACCCACCTTCCTCTCTTCTCAAAGTCGCCTGGCATGGAGGTCGCTTCAGGTCATGCTGAAGTCGCACCGAAGTCACCTTGAAGTAGCGTTCAAATCGTCTAGCAAAGTCGCCTCTAGGTGTGAATCGGCCCTAAGAACTCTCTCCACATTCTCTCTGAACATTCAAGCACCAGTGTTGTCATTTGTGAAGATTGGAAGTGAGTTACATGCCAGCTTTTTCTCTTTGCCAGAAAGCTGTTGAGCAGGGTGGACAATTAGGTGAACCCGCTTAAAATTCATTTTTCTCACTTTTTTTTACTAAAATACAATGCTAGTTTTCAGGACTACAACAGCAAAACACTTAACTATGCAACTGACTAAATATATCTTAACCACTTCAGCCCTGGAAGGATTTACCTACTTGCTGACCAGGCCATTTTTTGTGATACGGCAAATATATAGATATTTATAAGATAACTGACAATTGCGCAGTCGTGTGACGTTGTACCCAAATTGAAATTGATGTACTTTTTTTCCACAAATATAGCTTTCTTTTGGTGGTATTTGATCACCTCTGCTGGTTTTATTTTTTGCGCTATAAACAAAAAAAGAGGGACAATTTTGAAAAAAATACATTATTTTTTTACTTTTTGTTATAAATAAAATGTAAAAAAAACAAATTTATTCCTCAGTTTAGGCCAATATATATTCTTCTACATATTTTTGGTAAAAAAAATAGCAATAAGCGTATATTGATTGCTTAGTGCAAAAGTTATAGCGTCTACAAACTATGGGAATAGATTTATGGCATTTTTATTATTTTTTTTTTCCTAGTAATGGCGGTGATCTGAGATTTTTAGTGGGACTGCGACATTGTGGCGAACATATCAGACACGTTTGACACTTTTTTGAGACCAGTGACACTTATACAGTTATCAGAGCTAAAAATAGCCTACTGTGTAAATGTCACTGGCAGGTAAGAGCTTAACCTGTAGGGGGCGATCAAGGGGTTATGTGTTCCCTCTGCGGTGTTTCTAACGGTATGGGGGCTGAGCTGACTGAAGGAGGAGAGAGATAGTTGTTCCGTATCACTGGGAACAGACGATCTCTCTCAACTCCCCTGTCAAAATGGGGATCTGCTTTGTTTACACTTGCAGATCCCCATTCTGTCTGTTTCGGGAGCGATCGCGGGTGGCCGTCAGATATCGAGTCTGCCCCACCCGCTGATTGGCTCCCCTGCTAGCCAGTGAGCATGCGCCCACACCACACTTTCCCACAAGCAACTTACAGTTACGGTGATTCGCGAGAACGAGCTGACATGCTGCTGTAAAATGGCAGCGGCTGGTCGGCAAATGGTTAATTGTAAAGTCTTGTTTTTTTTTAGTTAAAAATAACAAAAATGTCATACTTACCTGCTCTGTGAAGTGGATTTTCACAGAGCAGCCCCAATCCTCCTCTTCTCGGGTTCCTCTCCTGGCCCCTCCCTCCTGTTGAGTGACCCTCACAGCAAGCAGCTTGCTATGGGGGCAACTGAGCCGAGTCACAGCTCCGTGTATTCATTCGGGACATGGAGCAGCAGCCTGGCCACGTCCCACTTTCTCTTCTCATTGGCTGACTAACTTTAATTGACAGCAACGGGAGCCAATGGCATCACGCTGCTATCTCTGCCAATGAGGAGGGGAGTCCCGGGCAGCCGAAACACTGCTGCAACATTTCTGGATCTAGATGGGGCTCAGGTAAGTATTAGAGGGGCTGAAGGGGACTGCTGCACACAGAATCCTTTTTATCTCAATGCATAAAAGGCATTAAGATGAAAAAAACCTTCTGGCTTTACAATCACTTTAAGACCAAAATAAGCTTTCTCATCTAATAAGATAGATGCCAATCGTGTGATAAAATTGCAAGGAAAGGGCCCAGGTCCTTGGGTTTTTTCTCTCTTCGTGATTAGAGTTGAGCGAACACCTGGACGTTCGGGTTCTGCTGGTCCGTCTGAACTTCGGGACAAAGTCCGGGTCCGGGTCCGGACAGAACCCGAACGCTCGCACGGACAACGAACCCCATTGAAATCAATGGGGACCCGAACTTTTAGGCACAAAAATGGCCAGGTCCACAAGCGAGTTGAGATTAGTGCTTCTCTCTTTTTTGGGTTCCTGGACCCGGGAAAGGAACGTTAAAATAGTGTGCTAACCGTAGATAGAATAATCTACTCTTTCGAATAAAACCAGAATTTCACTAACATTTCGGTCTTCCAAAAAAAGTAGAATTACGGAAAATACGTAACTCTATTTTTCCTAAGACACACGTCGTCAGGGGAAGTCGGGGAGATTATGAATGGACTCGGGGTAGATCTAGGTCTTTACA
>BLSH010373257.1:1162684-1176182 GCA_018402905.1 Glandirana rugosa | reverse complement strand
TTTTAAGCAGAGTTTGATCTGCAACTCAAAGCAGCGGTATGTGAAATCTCTAATTTCTGCTATCTGTCCTCAGAGCAACAGCACAGACAGCAGTAGTAAAGTAATCTATCTCAGGATGCAGGATCAGGTCTTAAAATGTCTCAAATCTGTCCCTCACGCAGTCAGCTACCTTTCCCTACACTAACCCAAGGAGCATGTGACTGCAGCACTGTGACTCCAGCTTATAAAGAGGCTGGGTCACATGATGCACTGGCCAATCACAGCCATGCCATTAGTAGGCATGGCTGTGATGGCTTCTAAGGGCAAACCAGTGAAACGCTTGTTGATTGGCTGCCCTGCAGCTTCTCAACACGTGGAGTAAAATAGCAGAACCCCGGACCGAACCCGAACGATTTTTGAAATGTCCGGGTCCGGGTCCGTGCCACGGACACCCGAAAGTTCGGTACGGACCCGAACATTACAGTCCGGGTTCGCTCAACACTATTCGTGATATTGCCTTATGGCAGCTTGATGGGCCAAGCTGTATTATTGTGGCTACAATTAGTTAATTAACTTTTAGGGTACCTTTTGAGTCACAACGCAATGGCTGGTGTGCGGAGGGTTGACAGCAGTGCCGATGCATAAATCATGCATTTCTATCACAGTTCCATAGGCCGCCATGTGGTGCTGGTTGGCGGATCGCCGAGCACTGCATTGCACTGGGAAAAAAGTACTGCTTGCTGTAAGTTTTTTTTAGTACACACCACTACAATGCATTGGTGTGAACCAGCCAGGTAGGAAACAAGCCATTTTTTCCTTTAAGAGGGGTGGGACTGCATTAAAATAGCTGAACATCACAGCCCTAATGCACCTGATGTGAATCAATCCTTAGAGTGTGGTAATTGTAAAATATAATAACAGCTGACAGTAATGTCTTGGATGAAATTTCTGTTCTGAAATCCCTACTTGAAAAGCAACCGAGCCAATGTTCAGAATCTAAATGCTAACATACTACTACTAAGGCTGTCCATACACATAAAAAGATCATCTCTTAATATGAACAGATTTACTGCAATCAAAAAACAATCTCTACGTGAGACATGAATCATTGCATGGAAAGGTTACTTGTGTTTTTTTCAGGGAAATCAGAAGGTCAGGGGTCGTGTACAATTAATATTAATTTATGCTGATATAAGTAAGAGACACAAGAGCTATGTTACAGTTTATAACCAGCAATGGCTGATTGCCCAAAATTAATGGCATGCTGGGTGTGTGTTGGGTCTTTATAATCACTGAAGCGTGTGATTGTACCAAATAATCTGATAGCCAATATATTCCCAAGATAATACCCATCAACCTGCAAGTCCTGCTTTTAGTTTTAGGAAATGTTACCATTGGCTGCTGGTTAATGACAACTGTGAGCAGAAAAAGAGTTAATCACTAACAGTGCATGTTAGGGAATAGCAAGTCTGATATAAGAGTCTTCCTTCCTGGGGAGAGGAAATGAAAAAGATTGTGTGTGTCGGAGTCTGGAAATAGAAAATAATTGAGAACACTAGAAACAAAGGTTTTCATTTTATTAAACAGCTATATAGGAGTTTGTCTGAAATAACAACATCTCTGACACCATAATAATTTAATGTTCCCAGGGCTGCTGTACGGTGAAAAGGAATCAGCTGAAGTGGTGCTAGTAAGTACAACTCATTAGTATAACACAGTTACCAAGTATTTTTATCTGCAAGCAACGGTAGAAATAAGCTGAGCTAGCATATAGCTATATCATACAAGTCAAGGTAAGATATTTCTTATAAACGAAACACTAAATATTGGTATTAAGATCTTCATATATTTTAAGATTTAGGCCTATACAATAATCAAATGCTGGACCCAAAGCAGTCAAAAAAGAAATAATCTTTCTTTAAGCTGATACCAAGTACATACTTATTTTCCTTTGCAGTGATTTATTAGATGCATATGTCTTCTGTTAGAGAAATGTTTGGATGCCCTGGCCACCCCCAAATATGTAACATTTAACTTATGCTGAAACCATTACACCACACTCATATCTGTTTTCATGAAATGACAGGGTCAAACTGTCATTCATCAAATATATAAATAATAAAACAGGTCAGGTTTGAACATGTGGGCCATTTACAGGATAATTTGGAGTTGTTGACTGGGGTAAAAAGATGCAAAATGTATGAAATGCATTTGTCAGTTTTCTGTATTCAAAGAAAAATGGGTAAGTTTAATTCCTTAATGGGGATAGTATTGGCATAGCCCCAATGGTTCAAAATTGATATGGTCTAGAAACATTTAGACAAAACAAAGGTGAATAAAGCACATTGACCCCATGGTTCACAACCCACAGGTCCTCAAAGAGCTTAACTTTGTTATGTCAAATTCATTGTTTTTTAGAGACTGTTCAATGACTGTCTGGGTACAACTAGATTGGTGCAAGCCTAATGTTGCACCTATATTTATTAGGGATTAAGTTTGTTTGTGATGTACCCCAGGGTTTAGTTTTGTGACTCTTACTCTTTAACCCCTTGCCGACCGCTGGTCGGCAATTGACGGCGACAAGGTGGCTCTATTGCGCAAACCGGCGTCATATGATGGCGGCTGCGAGATCGAGCCCAGTGAGCGCGCGCGCGCCGCCGGAGGCGCGCCCGCACGCTCACTGTGTCCGGGGAGGGCCAGGGAGCGGGTGCGGCGGATTCGATCTCCGCCGGCCACCCGCGATGCCCCCCCCGGAGTGAAAGAATGGAGGTCCGTGTAAGTAAACACGGACCTCCGTTCTGTGAGGGGGGAAGGGCTGTGATCACAGCCTTCCACTACATGGAGGCTGTGATCACTTCCCTTCCCCAGCTAGGGCAGTCCCCACACAGTTAGAACACGCCCAGGGAACACAGTTAACCCTTAGAGCGCCCCCTGCAGGTTAACCCCTTCACTGCCAATGGCACTTACACAGTAATCAGTGCATTTTTATAGCACTGATCGCTGTATAAATGCCAATGGTCCCAAAAAAGTGTCAAAATGTTCCGACATGTCCGCTGAAATATCGCAGTACCGCTAAAAATCGCAGATCGCCGCCATTACTAGTAAAAAATAAGAAAAACAAAAAACCCCAGAAATGAATTCTCATCATCCGTAAACGCGACCACTTCTGCGCAAACCAATCAATAAACGCCGATTGTGATTTTTTTTATCACAAATATGAGGAAGAATATAAATCAGCCAAAACCGATGAAAAAAAATTTTTTTTATATTTTTTTTTGGATTTGTATTTTAGCAAAAAGTAAGAAATTTGTTTTTTTTTGCAAAATTGTCGCTCTTTTATTTATAGCGGCGATCAGAAATGACGCAGCAGTGATCAAATACCACCAAAAGAAAGCTCTATTTGTGGGAAAAAAAGGACACAAATTTCGTTTAGGTACAACGTCGCACGACCACGCAATTTTCAGTTAAAGCGACGCAGTGCCGAATCGCAAAAAGGGCTCTGGTCCTAAAGGGGGAAATCCTTCCGGGGCTGAAGTGGTTAACCTATTTATCAATTATATTGAGTTTGGGATTTCAGTCTTTGCAGATGACACCAAGCTATGTAGTGGAATAATGTCTTTACAGGATGTCTCCAACTTACAAGCAGACCTTGACCACTTTTCCGACCGGCGTACAACTATAAGCAACGACAGTGTGGCTCTGTCCCACGAAGCGTTGCTTATAGTCGTCACTTTAGTGCATGGCGCTGAGTGGGGCCACGGGTCAGGCGGACTTGATGCCCTGTTACAGAGCCAGAACAGGGAACCGCCGATGTAAACACGGCGGTTCCCCGTTCTAACAGGCAGCATGTCAGAGATCTACTGATCCCTGTACTCGGAATCAGTTAGATCTCTGGTGCCCCTGCCAGCCCAGCCCCCTCACATTTAGAACACACCTAGGGAACGCAGTTAACCCCTTCACTGCCCCCTACAGGTTAACCCCTTCACTGTCAATGACATTTATACAGTCATCAGTGGATATTTAAATTTCTGATTGCTGTATAAATGTCATTGGTCCCAAAAAAGTGGCAAAAATGTCTGACGTGTCTGCTGCAATATCTCAGTCCTGATAAAAATCGCAGATCGCCACTATTACTAATAAAAAAAATAAATAAATAAATAAAACTGTAAAATCGCCAGAAATTAATTCTCATGGTTTGTAAACGCGGCAACTTTTGTGCAAACAAATTAATAAATGCCGATTGCAATTTTTTTTCTCACAAATATGAGGAAGAATATAAATCGGCCAAAATCGATAAATTCGTTTTTTTATATATTTTTTGGATCTGTATTTTAGCAAAAAGTAAGAAATATTGTTCTTTTTTGCAAAATTTTCGCTCTTTTTTTGTTTATAGCATGATCAGAAATGACGCAGAGGTGATCAAATACCACCAAAAGAAAGCTCTATTTGTGGGAAAAAAAGATTGCGTTTGGGTACAACGTCACACGACCGCGCAATTGTCAATTAAAGCGATGCAGTGCCAAATCGCAAAAAGTGCTCTGGTCCTAACATGGGAAATCCTTCCGGTCCTTAAGTGGTTAAAGTGGAAGTTCACTCAAAATCTAACCCTACCCCCATTCCAAGACTATTCTACTACCCTGTGAAAGAAAATATGCTTATACTTACCTATTGTGAATCTGCTATGGTCCGGTCACATGATCTCTAAAGTGGCGGCTTTCATGACGAGGAGAGATCAGAGACAGTGGCTACATCTGCCTGTGGGCTGCCCCTCCTCTAAACTAAAGCCAGCGCTGAGACCTGATCCTGTGACCAGACCAGAGCAGCTTCAGAATAGATAAATATAAGCATCCTTTCTTTTACATGGTAGATAGTAAGATAGTAGATAGTAGATAGGTAGGAGTAGGCTTAGCCTTAGGCAGGCCACACGGTCGAATTCTGAACTAATTTTCTTTTCAAAATCAGAAATTTCATGAGTTTTGTGATCCAACTGTGAAACCATTGATTTTTGAAATTCGACCAACCAAGCCTTCAATTTCACCTCATGTTGCTACAGAAGAGAATTTTCATGGCCGGGAATCTTCTTTTCTTTCTGGGAATTTTCTCACGTGCACTCCTTTTCCATTACATTTTTAGCATGATTCTCCTATCATTGATTATAAAATTGTTCTTTTTTTAAAAAAATTCCAACATGCCCGATTACTCAAATTTGACTGCCGCACGAAAATCGGCTGTTGCTACAGCCCACTAATGTTGCGAAATTCGAACGAAAATTCTTTAATAAGATTTTCGAAAGAAAATTCTTTCAAAATCGACCTAACCTTAGTTAGGTTTTGACTGAACTTCCATTTAATTCTCTATTTATTTGAGCAGATATGTGGCAAATAAAGTTTAATGTTGATAAATGTAAAGCTATGCATTTGGGGGCTAAAAACATGCATGCCTCACACATTCTAGGAGTACACCTGAAGAAATCAATGGTCAAGGGGTTCTGGTAGTTCATAGCATTAAAATGGTATTAACCACCCCCAAACATTTATATTTTTCATCTTACCAATGCATTCTTTTTGGGGTTTTTATCTTAGGGTGTCTGCATTCTGAATGAAGTAGTAAAGCAGAAACCTTTGGAAAGCAGCATTGTCAGTGTGGGGGGAGGACAGTTTTAGACTGGCAGATTTAGATGAGCTTGGCTAACAAATTGAAGCTGAACTCTAGCTAACACTTTATAGGCAGTTACAGCATACTGTTTTTTTTCCTTTGGGGATAAGGTTTTCACATAAATTAATAAAAACTGATCATTGTAAGCACCACTGTCAGATTTAATGTTTTGCCTCAATGCTCTAACTGCTATTTTGTCTAGACAGGTTTGTCTGTTAAAGGAAGTTGAAAAACAACTGACCTATTGGTAAAAAAAAGAAAAGAAAAAAAGGAATGCAGCTACCGCCTCTAAAAATTGGTAAGCTGCAATTTAATACATGTTTGTTTTCAGTTCAATGCTGCTTTAATAAAAACATGCAACACCAAACTGCATTGTCTAAAGCAAGCAAAATACATTCTCGTATTAACCACTTGCCAATCGCCCCCCACATTACATATACTGTGGGGCAGCAGCTCTCCTGCGCAAAATCATGTACAGGTACGTGATTTCGCTCTTTTGGGTCTGCGGTGTGCACGCGCTGTCGGCGACTGGCTCCTGCTGTGATTGGACACAGCAGGAGCCAATCAGTGGGTTCAGTGGAACGTTCACAAGAGAGTCAGAATGGCGGTCTGCCTATGTAAACAAGGCAGATCGCCGTTCTGCTAGTAGGGGAGACAGAGATCCTGTGTTTCTGCTAAGCAGGAACACGGATCTCTGTTTTCACACAGCCAAAGCACCCCCACACAGTTAATAAGCACTTCCTAGGAGCACATTTAACCCTCTGATTGACCCTGATGTTAACCCCTTCCCTGCCAGTGTCATTATAGTGACAGTGCATTTTTTTAGCACTGATCACTGAATTGGTGTTACTGGTCCCCAAAGAGTATCACTTAGTGTTAGATTTGTCCGCCGCAATGTTACAGTCCCACTAAAAATTGCTGATCGCCACCATTACTAGTAAAAAAAAATTAAAAAAGAAAAATTCCATAAATCTATTCCATCGTTTGTAGATGCTAACTTTTGCACAAACTAAACAATATACGCTTATTGGGATTTTTTACCAAAAACATGTAGCAGAATACAAATTTGCCTAAACTGATGAAGACATTTGATTCTTTACATTTTTTATTGGGTGTGTTTTATAGCAGAAAGTAAAAAATATATATTTTTTTTCAAAATTTTTCTGTTTATAGCGCAAAAAATAAAAACGGCAGAGGTGATCGAATACCACCAAAAGAAAGCTCTATTTGTGGGAAAAAAAGGACATCAATTTAATTTGGGTACAGCGTTGCACGACCACGCAATTGCCAATAAAATGAACACAATGCCCTATTGCAAAAAATGGCCTGGTCATGAAGGAGGGTAGACCTTCCAGAGGTGAAGTTGTTAAACTTAGACTTAGAAACTTTGACTTAAAGGATAAGTTCACCTTTGGAAGAAAAGTTAATACAGCACCTGTGGATACAGATGGAAAGGGAACCTTTGGAACATGTTACATCTTTGACCCCTATTTAGGGTGAAACAAATAAAATATATTCCAGCCCTTGCCTCAGCTCCACCCAATCCTCCTTCCAATGACAGTTTGTACATCTCAATGGCCTGTGGGGGTGCTGGTGAGCACTCTCCTAGTTTATTGATTCCTCCTGCCATTCAGTAACTGTCTGCCTGTATTGGTGGTAGATAATGTACTGAGAGTCTGTAGGACCAGGCATTGCAACCACCGTCTGCTGATTGTGGGTACAATGCCTTACAGGCTGCAGAGTAGAAAAATAATACATGCACATTTTTACCAGCAAAAACATGTACATTTATTATTTTTTTGTAAAAGGGGAACTTACCTTTTAATTTTACCCCTGTACAAATCATTGGTAAGACCTTTGAAATCTGTCTGAAATATGCAGTTCAGTTTTGGGCACCAGTTCACAAAATGAATGCTGGGAAACTGAAAAAAGCACAGAGAAGAGCAACCAAAAGGAAGCATGGAGAAGCTGAGCTATGAGTAAAGATTAGTATACATTCATTTATTCTCTCTTGAGAAGAATCATTAAGGGGGGTATGATCACAATTTATAAATACATAAGTGTTTCATATAGTGAATTTGTTTGGAGTTATTTATTTTAAGGTCATCACAGAGGACAAGGGGGCACTTGTTTATTCCTGGAGGAGAAGAGATTTAACCTCCACATACAGAAAGGCTTCTTCACAGTGAGAACTGTGTAAATGTAGTGAGTAGGCTTAAGAACTAGTTGCTAGATGTATTTCTAAGAAAGCATAACAGGACATTAGCATTTATAGGTAAAAACACCAGGGATTGTTGATCCAGGGAGTATCCATTTGGCTTCTGGGGAATCAAGAAGGAATTTAGTTTTCCCCCACTGGAGCGAATTGGATCAAGCTTTATGTGGTTTTCTTTGCCCACTTCTAGATCAATTTTGTGTATAGGATTATGTACTGTATATGGTGGTTTTATATTTACTTACTTATTTATATTAGTTGAACTAGATGGAATATTGTCTTTTTTTTCAAACTTACTAGCTATGTAACTATGTAATTATGCTAATTTTTGAAAATGCTGGACTACACTATGCATCTATAGCATCATAAGGCCTCAGTAGAGTTAGGCTATAAATAATCCAAACTAGACTTTTCTTACATAAATGTAGCTTTTTATTTTTATATATATATATATATATATATATATATATATATATATATATATATACATATTTATGTTATCTTTTGTAACATAAATATATATTTCACCATGATAATGTTTTATTATCCGTGCAGAACGGTTAGATAAGATAACATTTTT
Organism: Glandirana rugosa; assembly: GCA_018402905.1. NCBI lineage: Eukaryota > Metazoa > Chordata > Amphibia > Anura > Ranidae > Glandirana > Glandirana rugosa. Next base: position 1,167,753 of record BLSH010373257.1, on the reverse strand, counting down.
ATAAATATTCATTATACAGGGTGGGCCATTTATATGGATACACCTTAATAAAATGGGAATGGTTGGTGATATGAACTTCCTGTTTGTGGTACATTAGTATATGTGAGGGGGAAACTTTTCAAGATGGGTGGTGACCATGGCGGCCATTTTGAAGTTGGCCATTTTTTATCCAACTTTTGTTTTTTCAATAGGAAGAGGGTCATGTGACACATCAAACTTATTGGGAATTTCACAAGAAAAACAATGGTGTGCTTGGTTTTAACGTAACTTTATTCTTTCATGAGTTATTTACAAGTTTCTGACCACTTATAAAATGTGTTCAATGTGCTGCCCATTGTGTTGGATTGTCAATGCAACCCTCTTCTCCCACTCTTCACACACTGATCGCAACACAGGAGAACACAGGAGAAATGCTAGCACAGGCTTCCAGTATCCGTAGTTTCAGGTGCTGCACATCTCGTATCTTCACAGCATAGACAATTGCCTTCAGATGACCCCAAAGATAAAAGTCTAAGGGGGTCAGATCGGGAGACCTTGGGGGCCATTCAACTGCATATGCGAAATTGCTACATGATGATGTGTTTCCCTCTTTATGCACTGAAGCTGGCACGTTCCCTGAGTTTTTCCAGCAAGATGGTGCACCACCACATTATGGGTGTCAGGTCCGAGCATTCCTAGATGAACAGTTTCCTGGAAAGTGGATTGGTCGTCGTGGGCCTGTTGAATGGCCCCCAAGGTCTCCCGATCTGACCCCCTTAGACTTTTATCTTTGGGGTCATCTGAAGGCAATTGTCTATGTTGTGAAGATACCAGATGTGCAGCACCTGAAACTACGGATACTGGAAGCCTGTGCTAGCATTTCTCTTGCGGTGTTGCGATCAGTGTGTGAAGAGTGGGAGAAGAGGGTTGCATTGACAATCCAACACAATGGGCAGCACATTGAACACATTTTATAAGTGGTCAGAAACTTGTAGATGCCTGAGGAAAGAGCGCGCCTGTTGTTTTCATCACAGGCTGTAAAGATCAGAAACGCGTCACATCTTAGTGACGTAGGACGCTGTACACGCTGTCTCCTTGAAGCTCCGGATGTTTTTTCACACCACGAGCGGACATTGACTAACTGCCGGCAGTCATTCGGCTCTACCGGAACGCCCTGTGGATACAGCACTACAGAGACCACGCACACCACGGACCTTGCTGCTTATAACGTCCTTCTGCAGACATGCATGCGGACATGCTTACTTTCTCTTGATACATGTGAGTTTGATAATCTCTATTTCGCATAATAAATCTTTTAACATCTGCACCTAGAGGCGCCTTCTCTGTCTTCTTAAACCCATTGCTTGGGCCTGGCTGGGCGGAAAAGAAGGGGGTCGTCCACCTGTCCAGGCACCCCAATTGGAACAATCTGCGCCTGGACCAGGGGGGCGATCACAGGTATAATCCCAAGTTGTGAGCCCCAGCCGGGGTTATGCCCCTCTGCTTTCTTATTAAAAACTGACCACACTAAGCAGGAGAATGCATTGTGGTCAGTTCTCTAGCTGTTCTGAGAACTCAGCCTGCTCTCCTCCAATGACCAGATTTGTCCTGACACGTCCCCCTGTACAGCCTTTTACTGGAAGGATCAGTGTGCTGTTGCTTCTCTTTCCCTAGCTCTTATGCTGCTAAGAACAGCTGGAATGTGTTTAATTATAAAAAAGGGGAAAACAGGTATTCATATATTTTTTATATCTATACACAAATGTTTTGCTTTAAGTAATTAAATATAAGCTGTATTTACAAAACCGGTAACATAGACTCGACCCCTTCATTCTGCTGCGGACGAATCAAAGGGGTAGTCTGACAGCGCAGACCTGGGTGTCTGCTAGTTTAGTCCATTTGCTGGTATGTTGAACAATAGTTATGATACCTATGAGTGTAAAATAAATTATCCGACTCACTCTAGTCACCTGGAGTATATTTTAGCCGTATAAGTTGAGGCATTTCGTTGTGGAATATAAATGTATGTGTCTACGTTATACTATTAATTCTGCTGCTATACATATTTGTTTGGGACTTAATAGTTAATTAATATTTTTTTCCATTGTGCAATAATGAAGTGCTCAACATCATTATATTTGATTATTTATTTCATATTGGAGGCACCGTCATTTATCGATTGATTAAACAATCAATACAACTGACATAATTAATCGTTCAAACTCCCTGACAATGCGAATAGAAACTAAAATGTTGAAAATGGGAAAAAGAGCTACAATAGTGGTTCGAATTTATGTAATGAACAAAAGGTTAACTATACATTCTCATTCAACTGCACTGGGCAATGTAAATTGCCCGTTTTGCAATAATTGCAGCTTAGTAACACCACAGCATATAGAATTTCATTTTTGTAAATTCACCAAATTGTTACACAAGTGAAAACAAATTAATTTAGTGATACTGTGTATTGAATACACATTTATATAGCTAATATACATAATACTGTATATATAAATATGAGAAGAACACATTTTCCAATTTTATTTTTGGAAGGTTTATACCTTCAAACAAAGCTATAATTCTATAAAAAATGGATATTTATATTCAGTTCAACAACTTTATTCTATGCCTTAAAAGCTCCAGTTTTCTTGTGTTCAACTACTTTATGTGTATTTCTATATGTACAGCTTCATCACTGTTTAATTATACCAGGAAACTATTCCTTAAGGCTTGACAGACACTTATCACATTAAAGAATTTTAATCAATAATGGTGACATGCTTGCCAAGTGCAGCACAAAGAATGTCAACACACGTCAAGGGAGCTTCAATCAATTGTACAGCTAGAGATGGAAATCCATGAAGAATGCACACAGAATGCACAATCTACAATGTTACTAAGAATAACCTTTTATATATTCCTTACACAGTATATACATATAGATATATATACAGTGTATATATATATATATATATATATATATATATATATATACACACAGTATATGTACAGTACAGTACATACATTATAATATTCTATTATAAGATTTGTTAGAATGAATTTTCAAAACTACATTTACATTTTTGCTGCTAAATGTAACATTTATTAGGATTTTATTTTTACAAAATTCTTAATTTTAATTTTTTTTTATTACCATAAATGTATAGAATTAATCAAATATTAAATATGGTATGTAAAACATATTTAAAACTGAGATTTGTTTGTAAGCTGATCTCTAAGTGACACTTCCAGAATTTGGTAACTATCTAGGATCAAAGTTGTCAGTAGACTAACAATGAAATCTGTCTTAATTGGGATAACAACCGAATTGCGGGGACTACATTGTACAAATTACATTGAGCTAATATGGCTGATTTGTGTGCATATGTAATCACAAACCAGAAAAAAGATTATGAGAACAAAAGCTCCTTGTGGTCACCTAGCTTACAATATAGCTGTCACTGATGATGAGTGAATCACTTGTTGCTGAATCTCTGATTCTCTAAGGCTCTGTTCACACAGGGACGAATTGCGCTCCGACTTTTGTCACCTCAAGTCGACCAAAGTCGCTTGACATCTTAAATCCCATTTAAATTAATGGGAGCCGTCTTAATGCACACTACTGAAGTTGCTGCAACTTCAAAAAAGGTTCCTGTACGACTTCAAGGCAACTTCTATCTGACTTATGCCGATAGAATTCAATGGGAGTCACCTCCAAGTCAGATCCCCCATCTATATTGAAGCGACTTACAGGAAAAAGAAAAGAATTTACACAGTTACACCCCCGAATTACCCAGGGAACCCCCTCCTTCCCTTCTTTGATTGGCCACAGCCAAAGTCGCCTGGCATGGAGTCGTGTTGTAAGTCGCCTAGCAAAGTCACGCTGAAGTTGGATCGCCCCTGTGTGAACGCAGCCTTATTTACAAAGCCAGTTCATGTTTTCCCTCAAGTATACCTGATTCACAAACAAATATAATGAACAAAACAAGCAAAGCACCACTCCAGGTAGGTCTATAATATCCCTTCACAAGTCCTGATCTGCAGGTGCCCACCTGGCTCGCAATCGCAGAAACTCAAAAGAAAAGATGGATGGCTGCACACTTTAGTGGGGCACTTTCCAATATGTAAAGACTTTATTCCAATGAAAAATCAATAAAAGACATCACAGCACAAGGATACAGGAGATCTTTTGTCGTGTTTCACGAAACAAGACGCGTATTCATAACAAACAGCCTCCGAATGTACTACCTCCTAAGTACAAACATACAACACCTGATGTATAGCAGGCACAATAAGCAATTTAACTCCCTCCTGACAATCACAGCAGTAAAATGGTATAAAACCAATGCATAATAATGCATAAAAACATTAACCAGTTCCCTACCGACGTATAGTAAAATGACGTCGGCAGGGATTGGCCGTCGATCCGGGAGGACGTCATATGACGTCCTCCGCTTCTCGCCGCTACTGCGGGCCCCCAGGGGCCCGCACAGCGGCGATCGCGGATCGCTCGTCTGCCGGGGGGTTGTGTCCCCCCCAGATCGGGGTAAAGAGCCAATAAAATTGGCTCTTTACCCCGTGACCGGCTGTGTCCAATCACAGCCGGTCACAAACGAGCCTCATGTGCACGCCGCTCGTGCGCGCCCCTGGGGGCGCGCAGCGCGGCGCTCGGAGCTGAGCCTTGTCCCTCGGACAAAGCCCAGCTCCGATCCGTGTAAAGAGCCAATAGATTTGGCTCTTTACCACGTGACCGGCTGTTTCAATCACAGCCGGTCATGTGATGTAAACAAACCGCGGTAACGAGCTGTTACCGCGGTTCTCCCTGTCACACACCGATCGTGTGTGACAGGGAAATTGCGGTAACAGCTCGTTACCGCCTACTGTGTACACCAAGCACACTGATCACCCCCCCCAATAAAGAGGAACTGTCACCACCCCATCAGAGTACCTGTCACAGTCCATCAGAGTACCTGTCACCTGTCCATCAAAGTACCTGTCACCTGTCCATCAAAGTACCCAAGTACCTGTCAACTGCCTCCGCCATTGCTCGACAATGGCGTTAAAGGGACAGTGTGTGCTAGCCACACACT
>BLSH010373257.1:1135888-1155003 GCA_018402905.1 Glandirana rugosa | reverse complement strand
TGGAGACTGCAGTTCAATATTTCTAAATGTAAAATAATGCATCTAGGGAAAAAGAATCCGCTTAGAGAGTACAGCATTGGGGGCACAGTGTTAGCCAGCACTACAGAAGAAAAAGATTTGGGGGTGCTTATTTCAGATGATTGCAAAATGAGCAAACAGTGTAACCAGGCAGTTGGAAAAGCAAATAGAATTCTGGGATGTATCAGTAGAGGGATCACCAGCAGGAGGAAGGAGGTTCTGATTCCTCTATAAAGATCTTTAGTGAGACCTCACTTAGAATACTGTGTCCAGTTCTGGAGACCTCACTTACAAAAAGATATTGATAAAATAGAACGAGTTCAGAGACGGGTAACAAAAATGGTGAAAGGTCTGGGGGATAAAACATATTAAGAGCGACTTCAGGAACTTAATATGTACAGTCTGGAGGAAAGAAGGGAGAGGGGAGACATGATTGAAACCTTTAAATACCTCAAGGGTATGAATAAGGTTCAGGAGGGCAGTCTTTTCAATATGAAACCAAAATCAAGAACACGGGGACATGACCTCAAACTAACTGGGGGGAAGTTCAAAGCTAATCTTAGAAAGTATTATTTTACTGAAAGGGTGGTTGATGATTGGAATAAACTACCAACAGAGGTTGTGAGACAGTCAACAGTAAATGGTTTCAAACATGCTTGGGATAAACATAAATCCATAGTCAGACAACAAGGTTAATGTATAAAAAAAAAATAAAAAAAAAATAAATAAATAAAAAGGGGCAGACTCGATGGACTACTCAGTCTTTTTCTGCCGTCACTTTTCTATGTTTCTATGTTTCTATGTTTCTAAAATTGGCATTTAGATAGGAATTTTTTAACACAACGATCAGATAGAAGGTAGTGAATAGGGGGACATCTTTATCAAAGTGAGGGGCTTTAAATCTGAAGAGATGCAACCTGTGGATAGCATTGACAAAAAGAGCAAGACTTTGGGGAAGCAGGAAGCAGTCTGGCAGGATCACAGGGTCGTCTGAAGCCACAAGGAAAAAAAGTAGGCCCAGTGAAGATAGAAATTTAGCTTTTATTTGAATAAAGTATTTTATTTTTGTTTTGCTCTCACATACTGTATATTTTAGGGGCTCCAGAGGCTCTGTGGGTAAAAGTCTAAAAACAATCAAATGTATTTCACTAGAAGAAGATTCACTCTTAAATGTATCTGTTTAGTATAAATATTAAAGTAGTTCTAAACCCATACTGTTTTTTACCCCAATGCATTCCCTGCATTACGGTAAAAAATGCCCCCTATCTGTCCTAGCCCCCCTCCCCTAAACACTTTCCTAGCACTTCTCACCCATTCAGCATTGTCCCGCTGGCAGCACTGCTCCTTCTAATCCATGCCTCACAGGAGACTCAAGCAGCAGCAAGAGCTTTAGCCTCCTGCTACTGTCAGCCAAATCTTGTGAGGAGGGAACGGGGGCATGACTGATATGCATTGTGTGTTTCTATGGATACACACATCCTGGCTCAGGAGCATGCCCACACAGGTGCACGTTATGGTGACTCCTTTAGTGGATGTCAGTGTTCTCTTATAACTACATTTGGAATGGATCTTCTGTAGCTCCCTTTACCTGGACTTCCTTGTTGCACATTCGCTGCTTCATATCTACAGCTCTGTATATGTGGACTTTTTGCACATATGGATTTGTTTACACTTTGCACTTTACTTTTGTCATCTTTTCATTTGGTATATCCGTTTTGATGACTTAAGTTTGTATCACATTTAGCACAGCACTTATTTTTATATTTTGATTGAATCACTTTAAGTATACCTAGCGTGATAAAGAAGGCTCCAGCTACTCCATGCACCTGACTTCAAGTATAACCCCTAACTAATGTATATTTAATTTGATAAACCACTATCAAAACCTATTGTCTTTTTGTTTCTTTTATTGTTTGTTGCACCTCAGCATGGCTTTCCAACGATGACAACAGTGGACCAAGCATGCATAATGTGTGCTGAAAGCTAGCATGACAGAAAGTATATAACAGCCAGGAAGAGCTTAAACAAGCACCTTCATGATAGGATCAGCAGGTATTATTTTAACCTCCCTGGCGGTAATCCCGAGTGTGGCTCGGGGTGGAATTTCAGTACCATTAGCGGTAACCCCAAGCCACACTCGGGATTGAATCGCTGGATCCAGGCAGTGTTACTCACCTTGTCCCCTGGATCCAGCGATGTCCTCCCGCGGTGTCAGCGTGTCTGTCCTCCGCCCGATGCCTCTGTGTGCCGGGCTCCATTCCCTGCGAGCGACGCGTCACACAAGGGCGGAGACCGGCGGGAAATTCAAATAGTGAAACACACAGCATACATACAGTACACTGTAATATTACAGATTACATTGCTGTATGAAATCATTTCACATCCCCTTTGTCCCTAGTGGTTTGCCCAGTGCCCTGCATGCACTTTTATCTTATAAATGTCATTCTTTCTGCCTGGAAACCTGACAATGTCCATAGCAACCAAAAAGTGTCCCTTTACGTCAAAAGTGTTTTTTGATCAGCTAGAAAACAGCAATAGTAAATAAGAATCATTTGCAAAATTGAGTGAACCTGATTTTTGGGGAAATTTATGATCAGAAACTGAAAGTGGCGACAGCAACAATTCTGCAACTGAGCAAATTTCAGTGTTTTTGGTTCGACTACATTATTGAATACATTTTATTACTATTATATTATTATTTTTGATAATTATTTATAGCTATTTATTATATTATGAAAAATATACATCTAGTTGTTGTGGCCCCTTAAGCCACCATGAGATTGTATCACAGCGCTTTAAAAGTCCATACAATAGTCCATAAAATCAGGGAAAAGAAGTACAACAAACAGAGTCCCAAACAAATCCACAGATCTTGCAGTGGGGATAGCTAACAAGAGATCAGGTAACAGGCCACCACCGGATAAGATCGTTCCACCGAGTGTGACACCCCAATCCACAATCTGCTTACCAGAACTATGAGAATTAATGCAGGGATGAGGTGACCAGTACCACAGGCCTGCAACCTTCATGGTTTACTTTCTTCTGAAAAAAAGTGTTAGAATCCGAGATCTGACCGGGATGGGCGCACATTGGTGACAATCCAGCGAGAGTCGGGTGCCCCGTCAGAGGGACGTGAGGCAACCTATTGACACAGGCCCTTAATTCTCATAGTTCTGGTAAGCAGATTGTGGATTGGGGTGTCGCACTCGGTGGAACGATCTTATCCGGTGGTGACCTGTTACCTGATCTCTTGTTAGCTATCCCCACTGCAAGATCTGTGGATTTGTTTGGGACTCTGTTTGTTGTACTTCTTTTCCCTGATTTTATGGACTATTGTATGGACTTTTAAAGCGCTGTGATACAATCTCATGGTGGCTTAAGGGGCCACAACAACTAGATGTATATTTTTCACAATATTGTTTCCATTTTAACGGCAGCTTGTGAGGTCCACTGATTACTATAATAGCAGTCACAGTCAGTTGCCCAGAACACCAGGTGCTCCATTCGCGCTGATTGGTGTGAAGTGATTAGGTGCGGTTTATTCACTCCATTTCTAAAATGTATTATATTATAATTTATGATTTCATGTTTCAAACTTTATCATACCTGGGGTGTCTACTAGACTCTGGCTTGGACAGATTTAAGTGAGTTATTCCTAAGAATTACAGGCCTACAATATAAAACGCCAAATTTCCATGCAAAATAATCGTACCGCTTTCAGCACCAAAAATCTGAAATAATCATACCGCCCGGGAGATTAATGTGGTAGTAAACTCACCTGGACTACTTTGACCTATATAAAGTAATATAAAATGACTTGCAAGTTGTTGGCTTAAAAAGTATTTCAGCTTGTACAGTTTAGGAGATATCACCTGCTGTTTCTTTTAATGACGTCACTGGAGCAGGTGCATTTTTATCCCGATTTACGGCACACTGAGATTGCAGTCAATCTATGCATGTACGTGCTGCGTCTTGGTTTGCATTATTCCACCGCATTGCACTGAAATCCCACAAGACCGCTGACCATTCACAATGCTGGGCCGTGGTCACCACGGTACATGAAAAAGAGGCTTGGTTCGCTTGTACTGTACATGCGTGAGATTCTGCCATACTAGACATAGTAGAATGGGCAGAAGTGCAGATGGGGAAAGAATCAGGAGGTAGCATCGTTCATTCTGAACGGAGAAATAACAAAATACATTGCACAAACAGTAAGAAAGTTGAGATGATGCTCTAGGCTAGAGTGTACCGCTGGATGTGGAAATTCAATACATAGTGGTAAGATGCTTGCAGGGGATTTGTCATACTAAGTTTGCTACAGCTTTAATGAAAGCTACATATTTAAATATATTGAAAATAACTTTTGAAATCAGATTACCAAATTTAAAGGGATATTAAAATCAACATTTTTTTCTAAAAAATAACAAACATGCCATACTTACCTGCTCTGTGCAGCGGTTTTGCAGAGCAGGCCTGATCCTTCTCTTCTCAGGTCCAGCGCTCCTGACCCTTCCCTCCTGTCGAGTGCCCCCAGAGCAAGCAGCTTGCAATAGAGGCACCCAAGCAGATGAGCTCCCGAGCCTCTGCTCTGCATGTCCATTCAGACAGAGAGCCACGGCTCGGCCCTGCCCCCTCTCCTTCCTCATTGGTTCACTGGCTGTGATTAACAGCAGCAGGAGTCCAATGGAAAGGATCAGAGGTCGAACTGACTGATACTTTCATGCCCCAAAGATCATGTGATCAAATGCCTAACCCAAAGTAATCCAGAGCAATATCTGCAGCCAAGGTAGGTATTTTAGGGGTTATGTTTCCTTGCATGACTTTAAAGGCGAATAGGAGAGCCAAGGCCTTACTTTCACTGCAGCTATATATTTTACACAGATAGCATGCTTAATTTTTCAAAATTCACCTTAGGAGATCATCTGCTTCCAAAGAGTAACTCCTAATATTTAAATGATTTTAGGTATTTTTTTCATATGGTCATTCATTTGTGTGATGCATCTAGCCTGCTGTTGTAGACTGATGATTCACAAGAATTCACAGCTTAATGATGTAGCTGGTAAACACACTCTCCCCCATAAGGTTGAAAGAAAAATATATAACAGCCAAATTTATGGCTAACTAAGGTTATAATAAAAAATGTTACATAGTTAATAGAAAGCAAATGCTAACTGTAGAAAACAACAAATTGCCTTTTTAGTGAGGACAATTATAACCTTTTGCATGCGCAAACTTTTTACAGGGTGCAATAAATAATTCCTGTCATAATAATAACGTATACTAATGGTCAGTGCTTTATTGGCCACAAAGCTGAAGCAGTTTCATAATGTTTTGTCGAAATGGACAAAAAGCAATTAGATGAGGAATAAAATGTAGTCATCTTTATGTGTAATAATAAAAAGAATTGTTTTTCATTTCTGGGATTTCTTACAAGTATGTAATTTGTAATTTTCCAAAGGAAAGAGAGATATAATATACAGTATATCTGCATATCTATCTATCTATCTATCTATCTATCTATCTATCTATCTATCTATCTATCTATCTATCTATCTATCTATCCAGGGGAGGTACTCCGGGATGATTTACTAAAGTAAATGAGCAAGAGCAAAGACAAAATGCAACAGTCCTATACAATTGCACAGATGTATGTGCGCATAGTGAATGCAAACCTAGAACTTATTGAGATAATCATACACTAATTTTCAATGTACAGTCCTAGTTTACAAAGTACATTGAACATCCAAATAATGCTGATTTTGCTCTGATAGGGTACACTAAGGTGTGCAAATGTCCACCACCTAGCAAAAAACATAAAACCATCAAAGGAACAAAGGAAGACAGCTACTGTAGGTATGTATTAATAAGTACATTTGATATATTCAAATGCAACTGACCTGAATGCTATTTAAATTTGACTTGGTCAACATCTTGAAATCCTTGTAGAGCAGCAATGAGATTGGGGGATGGAGAAGCAGGACTCTACAGTATCAGGAGTGTTGTATACAAATATGTGAAAAGGGCCGTCTTTAATATTGATTGGACCCTGGGAAACATTTCCTTGGGCCCTCCGGAATCCACTTATCAACTATTTGCGGCCTCAAGAGGCAGCTGCTTCAGGCCCCACAACAATGACTGAGCCCAGGACAGCTGTCCCTTTTGCCCTGTGTTAAAGATGGCCCTGTATGTGAACAAAGAACATGCTGACAGGAGAAGAGAGCAGAGTGAACAGCGAGACAAAGTGCTTCATTTGTGGCTGCACGTTTATTGTCCAGTCAGCAGGTGAGGGTGGACACATTGTATCCCTACTACAGCCTATAACCGTGACATGGAAGATTGTGGTGTAAATATTTGAACAGGATACACATAAATAAAAATACAGCACTTGGCATATAGTGTTTAGTACATAGCTTCATAGTGGTTAAACTATATATTGTAGCTCTATAGTAAAAGCCTGCCTCTGGGCAAATGTAGCACCAGCTTCTGCTGTCACATGAGCCTTCTCAGTGCCTCTTCTGGGAATAAGGACCAGTGGTCTAGCACTGGTGTTTAGGCCTGTTGCTGACCTTTCTGTTACAGCCCCTACTCAGATGTCATCATGCTACTGCAGAATTCTGGAGCATGTGAGTACCTGCACTGGACAAACAATGGGAAGTGTCCTCGATATGGACTCAATATACCCAAGTATAACACCCAAGTCTGCAGTCCAGAGGACAGAAGGCTCGGGACCCAACTCGTTACATGACTGTGGATTGAGGACAGTAAAAGGGAATTTTAGTTGAGTTATTTTTAAGTCAACTATGGGGGAAGGGGAGCAGACTGTGGCCAGAAATCCAATTTAATATATTAATACAAATTTAAAGGAGCAAACATTTAAAACAATTTTAATGCTCACACTGTTGTAATAACACAAAAAAAATATAGTACAATATATTTTCCTTTCAATACATTCATGTTTAAGAGGTGTATCATCTTTAATGCTTCCCACCCGCCAAACGTCATATGACGTCACGAACTTTGAGCGGTCTTCTCTTACAGCCAGCAATTCCCTTCACCATAAGCACAATCATAGCAGCTGTTCAGCCGCTTGATCATTCTTACAGGTGCCCCCCCCCCCGCCTCCCTCCGGTGCTTCTCCCAGTTTGTCCCTGTTGTCGACGAGATATAGAAGGAACCAACTGCCACTGGATGATGACCATAGAGATTTCTGGCGGGCCAGATGGTCCCCAAAGTCTCTATGATCGTTCGGAGGCCGGGCACGATGTTATGACGTTACACCCGGCCTCTGCTTTTGAAAAAATGCCGTCGCCTTGGCTGGAAAGCCAGGATTGTTTTTTTATTTGTTTTTTTTTCAGGCTTCCCAACCTAGAGGTGAGATCTGGGGACTTACTGCCCCCAGATCTCACTGGAAAGAGGACCTGTCACACACTATTCCTAGTACAAGGGATGTTTACATTCCTTGTAATAGGAATAAAAGTGATCAAAAAAAAAAGGTAAAAAGAAAGCATCAAACTAGAAAAATAAAAGTAAAATTAACAATAATAATGAAAAAAATGTAAAGCACCCCTGCCCCCCGCATGATCGCTCGCAGAAGCGAATGCATACGTAAGTCGCACCCACATATGTAAACGGCGTTCAAACCACACATATGAGGTATTATCGCAAACTTTAGAGTGAGAGCAATAATTCTAGCCCAAGACCTCCTCTGTAACTCAAAACATGCAACCTGTAAATTTTTTTAAAAAATTACTTATAGGGATTTTTAAGTACCGAGGTTTGGCGCCATTCCACGAGTGTGTGCTATTTTGAAGCATGACATGTTAGGTATCTATTTACTCAGCGTAGCATCATCTTTCACATTATGCAAAAAAAAAAAAAAAATTGGGCTAACTTTACTGTTTTGTTTTTTAATGCATGAATTTTTTTTTCCAAAAAAATGCATTTGAAAAATTGCTGTGCAAATACTGTGCAAGATAAAAAGTTGCAAAAACTGCCATTTTATTCTCTAGGGTCTCTGATAAAAAAAATTATACAATTTTTGGGGGTTCTGTGTAATTTTCTAGCAAAAAAATTATGATTTTTACATGTAGGAGAGAAACGTCAGAATTGGTCTGGTAGGCAAGTGGTTAATCATTATGTGTGTTCCTAGTTCCTTAGTCTGTCTAGGAGTACATTTAGGCCTACAAAGTAATTTAAACTAAAAGCAACAGGAAATTAAACTGCTGATTGACACGTTACATTTTCTGTGCATACTGCATTTACTATGTTAGTTTAACTAATACAAATAATTAACAGTTTGTTTAGTGATTTACTTTTGAATAAACAATTTGCTTATACATATTAGACTCACTTTGAAGGCACTTTATTCAATATTTACATGGCAGTGAGCTAATGCTGAGCTGCATTGCATTCATTGAATGAAACAATGCTAAAACAAGGCATTAAAATGAACAAATGATCTTTCTTATTGTTACATTGTATTTTTCTGTGTGTGCACTACATCCTGCTTTGTTGCAGATATGCATGTCCGTGGACAATTTTCGCATTCACTGTCACCAAATTAAAAAAAATCTCTCCAATTTTGATACAAGCATAACAAAAAAACCTCTTACCTATTGTTTCAAAAACTAAAAAAAACAGACATGACAGGGAGCATTTTTTATTGAAGACCCCAATGTATTGAAGACAGAGGGTAAACCATGTTACTTGACCAATAATTGAAACATTTTGGCTGGACTAATCATAGAACCATGCTTTAGGGGTTGTTTTAAGTTGCTAAAGGATATTGATAAAGCATTGGCTTTGATTCCATAATAATTACTGGAAATCATTCATTGTTTCAAAATTGTATCATAGGCTGCCTCCATTGTGGCACTGCCCCCCCCCCCCCCTTATATCTTGGTGAGTTAATCACATATAAATATGCAGGCATAAAGCAGGTGACCACAGCTATTCATTCTATCTTTATCTACAGACCTCAGCACACAGTATCTTTTATGTTATAAAAGTCATTTTTCAGACTATAGCTTATTGATAATGACAGCTGCAGCAATGTCTGCTGTGCAAGGCATGCATGCTCATAATTTTTAGTCATTGCTGAATTCAGTTGAAAGTACAGTTAGATATCATATGATAGGGGTTATAATGTTAAACACACCTTGCACATATGGGATAAGCACATGCTACCAACTCTGCCTTGTATAACAGGATGGCTTGCCCAGATATTGAGTTGATTGACTGTTTGAATCTTTAATTTTGGTTCTGCATCAAAATAAAAATATGTACACATATCATAATTAGAGTCTAATAAAATGCTTCTGAATTCCCAGCAAAATCTGTCATTGAAATTTGTTATTTTGACAATTCAATTTTCTAATGTAGTAAATGTCAACTCAAGGTTAATTTATTTACTGCATATTAACTGAACACAAATGTGTAGTTACAGTGACAATAATGAGTTCTGTCAATCTGGAGCTGGGTGGAGAGAATGAAAAAATCATAGTGCCACCCCCATTCTGCCAAAATTCACAAATCAGCAACAACCACAGTCATATTTACATCGCTGGTGGACAGCCGAGATAGTGACCTTGACATAAAGCAAATCAGCATGAATGGAATGCACAATAGCCTGGATCTGAACATGTCTGTGAATGAGCTACTTATAAATGGCTGTAATAAACCTCCAGAGCCAGATACTATTAATGTATCCAAGTTGTAAATAGCTATACCACAATCTACATAATAGATTGGACAGATACAGTTTATGATATTGGGTTATTTACCAAAGCCCAACTCTGATTTGATTTACATAATTTGTACTGTGAGGGAGTCCCATTCCTAAAAAGTGACTACATAAATCTATAAAAAAAAAAATCACAATTAGTTAAGACATGCAAGATGCCTATATTGAGAGAAGAACTTCAAGGGAACACACTTAGATTTGGATAGAGTGGAGAGGGATTAGAACACCTGTCAGGTTCTATTGCTGTCTGTGCCCCAGTTAAGGAGATTCCCCCTCTCAATGTGTCCTGCTTACTATTATCATTTACAGTGAAAGTAAAAAAAAATCCCCAAATTTTGGGTTTATTTTAATTTTATTTATTTCAGGTACTTATATAGCGTCGGTAATTTAGGCAGTGCTGCATATATACATTGTACATTCACATCAGGCCCTACCCTCAAGGAGCTTACACTTTAATGTCCCTAACTTACATGCATACAGACACATACCAGGTTGTCATCAGAAAAGTAATAGAGGGGGAATCTTCCAATGGGGACACTAGTTCTGGTGACCTGGGGGTCCCCTGGGAATCCCCTTAATTTGCAGGGATTTCCTCTCACTTCCTGTTTGGCTACAAGACAGGAAGTGAAGGCAAATCTCTATAGTGTGGCCAAAAAAAAAAAAAATCTGACAGGGGTTATAACCCTTACTTACTCTATCCAAAATGAAGAAAAAAAATGCCCATAGTTCTACCTTAACTGATATATGCATATGATTTATACTTGGTCTGATCATAATGTCATTTATTTGCAGAAAGAGGTGATCAAAGGCAGCCCCCATATTGCATGTAGGAAAGGTTTACTTTAAATGCAAATAATGCAGTTTACTGAGCGGACTTTATTTGGGTTAAGTTTTACTCATTGTTTGTAATTTTCATTCTGGAATTTATTCACAATGACAATAAATCCATCATAATCTTAAAACAGAGATAAAAGTTGGTTCACAAAGCTTCAAAATTCACTATGAATACTAAGAGGCTTAGATTTGCAACCTTATGTTTTGCAATTTTTAAAGGGGGTGAAAAGTTAGTAGTGTTTTTGATCATAATGTTCTCTTTGTAGAAGTTAAAAGTGCTTATAGTGTTAAAAGGTTACACATTTAAAAGATGTTTTTTTATTCCATAAATAATGGTACATAAACGGGTAGAAAGCAACTTTTTACAATATGCCAAGCATGAAAAAGCTATTTCCTTTGTTAGTATTTGACAGTCAGACAGATCGCTCAAGCATCTGACTAAACATGAGCAACAATAAATGTAACAAAACTGCCTAATCCTTCAAAACTACAAAAAACAAAAACAACAAAAAAAAAAAAACAGTGGTTTGGGTATGGAACTCAAATGGGAGGACTGACATTGGTAAATCACTTTTCTGCCTTGCTGTAAATATTGTTTAATGATGTCCTTCCAGCAACAAGGTAGACTTACAGAAAATAATAAATTCAATTTTTTTCAACATTTATTGCTGACAAATTCATATATAAAGCTTTTGCAAGGTACATGGAACTGTACTCATCAAGCAGCACCCCTGAAGATGCTTAGCTAATGTTCTTATTGCAAATATGCCATCTAGGGTTATTTGACGAGTTCTTTTTAAATTAACCTACCAGTATGAAAAAAAAGCACATGGAAAACACACAAACTCTATGCAGAAAGAAATATAGAAAACATACTCAATTCAGAGAGTGCCTGCTGGGATACATGCATAAGGCCTGTAAAGCTACAAAGCAAGAACAACTTTCTCTAAAAGCTTCAACTGACTGGATGCAACAATTACACTAAGTGAACCAACGCAAGACATGGTGAGAATGCAAGTGCAGTTGCATTAATTTTCCCTAGAGCTTAGTAAATGTGGTAAATCTGCACACCGTGTTCATTTTGTCGACTAAAACCCTCTAAAACATTTTTGTCTACTAACTTAATACCATTTTAGTCGACTAAAATACGACTAAAACTAAGATGGCATTTTAGTCAAAAGACTAAAATGGGACTAAAACTAAAATGCCCTTTTTGCCAAAAGACTAAGACTAAAACTAAATTGAAATTTGACATCAAAATTAACACTGGTCTGTAGTGCATGTTCATTAGAGTTGAGCGAACCCGAACTGTAAAATTGGGGTTTGTACCGGACTTTAGAGTGCCCGTGTCCCGAACCCGAACCCGGAAATTTGAGAAAAAGTCTGCGTTCGGGTTCGGGTATTTTTTCACACATGTTGAATAGCTGCAGGGCAGCCAATCAACAAGCATTTCACTAGTTTGCCCTTAGAAGCCATCACAGCCATGCCTACTAATGGCATGGCTGTGATTGGCCAGTGCATCATGTGACCCAGGCTCTATATAAGCTGGAGTCACGTAGTGCTGCATGTCACATCATCTCATACTAGTGTAGGGAGAGGATGCTCCTGCTGCTGTGA
Source organism: Glandirana rugosa (assembly GCA_018402905.1). Classification (NCBI taxonomy): domain Eukaryota; kingdom Metazoa; phylum Chordata; class Amphibia; order Anura; family Ranidae; genus Glandirana; species Glandirana rugosa. The sequence continues at coordinate 1,142,792 of BLSH010373257.1, read as the reverse complement.
GGGACAGATTAGCTTTAGAAAATCTGTTAAAAACAGCGATTTATTGGTGGGTGGGTGCTAGAGGAGATTTTTGTTTGCTAGAGTACATTTTGTTTGCTAAGCAAAGTGCCTCATATAAAACCTAAGCAATTTTTCTGTTTGTTAGGTGGGCGTTTGCAGCCATTTTTGTCACTTTAATCGTGTTCTGTTAGTTCAGTTGGCAACATTTTGGCATATTTAAATACTGCTTTTACATTGCAAAAACATTGTTTTTTTTTTGTGCAAAATATTACATTTGCGGCCAGCGGGGCATTTCTTGCACAAAAATAAAAAGTGAGTCTACATTGCTGTTTTTAAAAAAAAAATTCTAAATACTAAATTTTTGCTGTCTATATTTCAGTTCAGAAGATTTCACCTAACTTCCTGTCCCAATGATAATTGGATTTTGAAAATTTTGGGTTCATGTGGAAACAATGATTGGTGATAAAGCATCAGTGGAGACATCTTTTTCCCATAATAACTTACAGGAGTGAATTTCCCTTCCTAGGGGGAGATTTCCTCTCACTTCCTGTTCTCTTCCTCTGTTTGTAAGTAGGAGTCGTTCGTAAGTTGGATGTTTGTAACTAGGGGACCACCTGTATATAATGTTAAAAACTGCTCACCAATAAATACTTTGCCATTATTTCATTATCCATGTCAGTGGAATCATAAGACCACAAGGTGGGAGCATAGAACCCCAGTGCCAGAACTGAGAGCCCCTCGCTGATAGACACTGGACTGAGACAATGTCCAACCAAATAGAACGATCACCGAACTGCGCAGCCTGGCCTAGCCCCCCAGAAAACCACTCCGTTGGTGTGTCACAAGACCCTCAGGTACACAGGCCTCTAAAAGGAACAACCAATCATCAGTAGCCAGTTCACTCAATAATCAAACCTCTCCGTCTGGTCAGCACAGACGCCGGCAATGGCCGCAGGGCCTGCCAAGGTGTCCATGAGCGAGCAGGTGGGGAGATAAGTGTCTCTCACTTTAGGCTTGTTAGGCATCATTACCTATCTTGTGCGTCCTCTGTGTGTACTGATCTTCCAAGGGTCTCCTCATGGGATGACGGTGGCTGTGTGCATCAGTCGCCGTTTAGTACCCGGTTCCACTGGAAGTGACGAGCCAGACCGCCCCCCTGACGTCACATCCGGTCCGGGCGCCATGATGTGACCGCTGATGCAAGCAGGCCGCCCACACCCCTGCCAGGAAGTGGACAGACCAGACACGCGCCGCCGACCCCCTCCACCCAAAGGTGCGGGAGGGAGGGGAGAGAAAAGATAAATATCTTCCGCTCACACCCAGGCGCCCAAGTGTCCATCCAATTGAGCAACCCCCAGGGAAGTTCAGAGACCATCACCAGACATGGAGAACAAATTACAATATCCACAGAGGGTAAAAAGCTTTACAATACATCAAAATCTCACATAGTTGCATAGAGGGAACATTATTGGCATAAGGAAGTATGGCCCAAATTAACAACCAGCACCATGTACTATAAGACAGTCCTAAGCCTATTTATAATTTAAGGCTATACCCAAGCTCATAATTCACAGAAAAGATTTAAATTAAAGTGAAGTATTCAAACCAAGGGGCTCAGTCGCCCGCTGGTTATAAATCCACTTTGCTTCAAGTTTTAGTATCTGTTTGTCCACATCACCCCCTTGTGGATTCGGGGGGATGTGGGCCAGAACACAAAAAAAAATCACCATAGGATCATAGCTATGATGCAGACCAACATGCTTGCCAATTGGGGTGTACAATAAGCCTGCATCAATGTAATATAGATGGTCCTCAATGCATTTGGCTAGGGCTCTTTTCGTTTTGCCAATATAAAAGGCACCGTAAATGCAGTTGGCCATATATACCACCCCCTCCGTCAAGAAAGTGGTCTGTGTGTGTGGCCTAAGAATGCCTCCCCTGGGTAGGGGGTAGGAAGACCCCTCATTGATCGAGGGGCAGCATTTGCCACTGCCACATTTGTATGTTCCGCAATCACCATCCACTCCCGTAGAACCATCCGGGGGGAGGTAGTGACAAATCGATCCCTCAAAGAGGGTGCTCTTCTGTAAACTATCTCAAGGTGATTAGATACATACTTCCCAATAACGGCATCCTCCGTTAGGAAATGCCAATTATGGGATAATATTTCTCTCAGTTGGTCATGTTGGTTGGTGAAGGTAGTAATTAGGTTGGTGGTACTAGGTTTGGAATCCCTACGGGGCTTGAATACCAGATCTAGTCTATCCTGTACTTTCACTTTTTGATAGGTCTTTTATGCTTGCACTCCCTGTACATGGAGGGGTGGTGTCGATATCTTTTGTTATAAGCTTTGACAATAAAACCTGGAATCTGATTTCTTCCCATGCATAGCTGCACTAGATGTTGCAAGCTCCAATTTTAGTAAATCTCTCCTTATGTGTCTTTATAAGGCCATTGGCCAATATGTTGCAAAATTTCTGTGTATGAGCACTTTCTGTGCCCCTCAACCAATTATTACAATACATGTGCATCTGTCATAAGAGATGTACAAACTAGACATGAGACTTGTGAATATTATACAATTTATGTGTGGCATAATGCATAGCTCTGCCAATTTGTATGTTCCAAATCTGATAACCTAGGTCTTGTAGGTTTACTCTCGCACAATCATTTTAACCAAAAAGTAGCTGAATAAGGTTTGGAGATCAAATCAGTTAGTCCTAGGTATACATACTATATATTAACCACTTCAGCCCCGGAAGAATTTTGCACTTTAGGACCAGAGCACTTTTTGCAATTCGGCGCTGCGTTGCTTTAACTGACAATTGCGCGGTCGCGCGACGTTGTACCCAAACAAAATTTGCGTCCTTTTTTTCCCACAAATAGAGCTTTCTTTTGGTGGTATTTGATCGCCTCTGTGTCATTTCTTATCGCCGCTATAAACAAAAGAAGAGCGACCATTTTGCAAAAAAACCCAAATTTCTTACTTTTTGCTAAAATTCAAATCCAAAAAAAAAATATATAAAAAAACATTTTTTTTCACCGTTTTTGGCCGATTTATATAATTCCTCATATTTGCGATTAAAAAAATCGCAATCGGTGTTTATTGATTGGTTTGCGCAAAAGTGGCCGCGTTTACGGATGATGAGAATTCATTTCTGGGGTTTTTTTTTTTTTTTACTAGTAATTGCGACGATCTGCGATTTTTAGCGGTAATGCGATATTGGGGAGGACATGTCGGAACATTTTGACACTTTTTTGGGACTAATGACATGTATTCAGCGATCAGAAATTTAAATGTCCACTGATTACTGTATAAATGTCATTGGCAGTGAAGGGGTTAACCTGGGGGGGGAGCTAGGGGTTAATAGTGTTCCCTGGGTGTGTTCTTACTGTGGGGGGGTTGGGCTAACATGGGCATGAGAGATCTAACTGATCCCAGTGACAGGGATCAGTAGATCTCTCATGCCCCACTGACAGGGCGGGGAACCGCCGTGTTTACATCGGCGGTTCCCCGTTCTTTTCCCTGTAGCCGCTCATCGCGGCTCGCCGGAGGACATCGGGTCCGCCCGAGCCGCGGGCACACTCCCCAGGAGTGCGGCGGGTGCCAAATGCGAATCGCCGCTTATTTACGGCGATTCGCGCAGGGCTCCCCGACTGCCGCCGTGAAAAGACGACGCGCGGTCGGGAACCAGTTAATGTGTATATGCCCTGCCTGGTTAGCAAATGCATGCTGGAAAACAGTATAACATACTATTTTAGCAGAAATACAATATAAAGTAAGCTACAGAAGCAAAATAAAGTAAAGCAGTACACAAAACCAGAGCTTCCAAAATATTGTCACAATTCTCATCATACATTGGTTGGTAAGAAAAAACAGCTGAAACAAGCTTTTAAACTATTAAAGTGGGAGCTTAAGTAGCTGTAATTCTTCAACAAAAAACAATCAATATCAGCAATTAATTGGCAGTTTGATAGCTAGAAGCCCAGAAACACGGCTCAGAGCAGGATTCTAACAACTTAATTATAGTATGATGCTGAAATAAATGGTATTAAGTCTATGTTTATGATGTGTCTTTACAAGAAAAGTGACAACAAATATGGTTGCCAAATTCAAACACTGCAAAGCTGTTACTGTCTAGGCAATTTTAATGAAAATTCTACAATTTTTAAATGTTGAGCAGGTGAGATTTAAATTTAATGGCAACATTTTAAAGGAACTCGGCAGCTAAGTCATTCTAGAACAGAGTAGTCATATAGCAGTCTTCAGAAAGCAAATGCACCATAAAATGGAAACTGGAAGTGTGTTAGATCCAGAAATTCTTTAGCAGCTTCAACAGGGTGAAGAAAAGAGTTCATTTAATGTAAACTTAAGTTGAGAAATACATAGACTGCCACTAGTGACCTCTTTGTAGGTTGCCTGACTGCCATGCCGATGCAATCACTTTCATACCTTTGGAGTCACTTGCCCCAAACAAGCCTGCAGAACAGGAGTTGTGACTTTACTCTGGCTTCATTGGCATAGCATTCTCTGATTGTACAAGATGCAGAGAGTGACATCACAGCCCCACCTTTCCATATCATCCAATCACAGTATGCTTTGCATTAAATGAGAAGACGCAAAGTATTCTCTGAATAGCACTTGTGTCGAGTTGCCAACCTCTTGTGTTGATGCAACAGGGCAGCCACTCAGCATGAGATCCAGAAACTAGTGGGGATCACTGGAGTAGTGGTGTCTACTACATTTCCAACTTCTTCATTGCTCCAAACTGAACTTATGAAACAATAAGCAACCCCTGCCCCTTTCTCAAGTTCAAATGTGGAATTTGGACTTATAACAATACTCAGAGTAACACGTAATGAAATATTAATGAATCAGCTCCATAAAATACTGTGTTTGTATTGCTCTGCTGTATTGTTTATGTTCTTGCTATTGAGAAACAGAATTTGGGCATCATGCCACACGCCTAACAAGTATCACCAGAACATTTTGCACAGTGCCTGTTATGGTGTAACTTAGTAAACTTAGCTAATGATCTTTTTGTTGCAATAGATTTCCTGCAATTGTTTACTGGTTATGTAAATATTCACTTGCCGACCAGCAACGTACCCATATGTTGCTGGACTTCAAGTGGTTATCCTGGCATGATGCCTGCAGCTGCAGGTGTCATCCCAGTACTGTTTTTTAGAGCAGACGGTCAGCTCTATTGTGAAAGCCATCGTAGCGGCTAAAAAGCCCCTCAATTGCTTTTACAAGCAGCAGGAGGTTAGGCCTGATGCCCTCTGTGGCTTCATTGGGCTGTCCTCTCTAACCAAGATGTAAAAATAGCAGTGTAAAAATAATGAAAAATAAATAAATAAAATACTTTTTTTTAAAAAATATCAAGTGCCCCATCCCTTCATGCTTGCACACAAAGGTGAACGCATGCATCGGTCCCGCACACACGCAAACAGCGATCATCCCACACATGTAAGGTATCATTGTGAACATCATACCATGAGCAGTAGTTCTAGCACCAGACATCTTATGTCAAACTAAAGTGGTGACCTGTAAAGGTTTTTAAAGCGTCACCTAAGGATAGTAAAATTTACGTTGCACGGGTGTGCGCAATTTTAAAGCGTGCCATGTTTGGTATCTATTTACTCTGTATTATCAGTTTACCAAAAAATGGGTTATGTATTTTTTTTTGTATTAACATTCCAAAAAAGTGTATTTTTTTGCCAAAAAAGTTGCGTTTGAAAAACCACTGCACAAATACTGTGTGAGATACACTATTGCGCACCCACCGATTTATTTTCTAGGGCTTCTGCTTTAAAAAATATAATAATATATATGAATCATTGCTCCACATATATATTATTCTGATGTATGTGCTTTGCGTCAGGTGGCAGTATATAGAAGTCATGCTTGGCTCATCAAAACAGTCCAGCAAAACCCTTCAACCACATTACTAACCCTCACGTCTCAACAAATTACATACTCTTTGAGAAGTATTGAATTTTATTTTTAAAAAAGAAATATACTTACCTAGGTGGATGCAGCATCGGTCCCCCACTGGTTCTAAGGCTGACAAATACCAAAAAGAGCACAGCGCTAACCCCAACGTTAAAGCAGCAACTCAAAATACCAGGTTCCAGTATAAAAGTCTATGTTAAAATAAGGAGCTGCGCTAAAATAGACATGCACAAATGTTGCTAAACATAGTCCATAATCCAATAGAGGTAATTATTCTGGGATCCTGATTATCCAAAATGGAGGCTTACCCCATAAACATAGGTTAAACGCCTGAAGTAAAATCCTGGGTATCACTCCGGTCCAGGCTAACACTGCAGTTCGTTCCCCTCACATCCAGCGATAACATGAAAAGATGGGTAAAAAGCACTATATGGTGAAGTACATCCAGACTATATCACAAGTGCACCCTCCACCTACACCACAATCGCCAGTGTGAACAAGAGGAACCACCACCAGAAGAACTGAAGGCTTACCAGAAATCTGACCACATGAGACGACGTCCTTTTGGATGAAACGTACGTCGGAACGGGCGCGCTGACGTCACCTCTCCTACAGCCGGCTGGAGTTTATCTATGCGTACTACTTTTTATGCTATGTGAGTAGCTTTCTATTTTACTCAATAAACTGTTTAAACGGTACTGCTTGATGTTGGCCTTTCTCTGTTCTATGTCATCCTGAACCATTGAGGATTGTATCCATCTGAGAGTCAGTACACAGGAGGATTAGGCGTTCATTTCCTGGACACCAGAGGGACCCCTTACATTATCTATATACGTTTGTGGTCAGATTTCTGGTAAGCCTTCAGTTCTTCTGGTGGTGGTTCCTCTTGTTCACACTGGCGATTGTGGTGTAGGTGGAGGGTGCACTTGTGATATAGTCTGGATGTAC
>BLSH010373257.1:1110042-1135878 GCA_018402905.1 Glandirana rugosa | reverse complement strand
GTACATCCAGACTATATCACAAGTGCACCCTCCACCTACACCACAATCGCCAGTGTGAACAAGAGGAACCACCACCAGAAGAACTGAAGGCTTACCAGAAATCTGACCACATGAGACGACGTCCTTTTGGATGAAACGTACGTCGGAACGGGCGCGCTGACGTCACCTCTCCTACAGCCGGCTGGAGTTTATCTATGCGTACTACTTTTTATGCTATGTGAGTAGCTTTCTATTTTACTCAATAAACTGTTTAAACGGTACTGCTTGATGTTGGCCTTTCTCTGTTCTATGTCATCCTGAACCATTGAGGATTGTATCCATCTGAGAGTCAGTACACAGGAGGATTAGGCGTTCATTTCCTGGACACCAGAGGGACCCCTTACATTATCTATATACGTTTGTGGTCAGATTTCTGGTAAGCCTTCAGTTCTTCTGGTGGTGGTTCCTCTTGTTCACACTGGCGATTGTGGTGTAGGTGGAGGGTGCACTTGTGATATAGTCTGGATGTACTTCACCATATAGTGCTTTTTACCCATCTTTTCATGTTATCGCTGGATGTGAGGGGAACGCACTGCAGTGTTAGCCTGGACCGGAGTGATACCCAGGATTTTACTTCAGGCGTTTAACCTATGTTTATGGGGTAAGCCTCCATTTTGGATAATCAGGATCCCAGAATAATTACCTCTATTGGATTATGGACTATGTTTAGCAAAATTTGTGCATGTCTAAGGCTGACAACCAAGCGATCAAACATCAAAAGCGATCAGTGTTTGAAGATGGGACTTCTTTCTCCTTTTTACCTTGTTCTGGGGATATATACCTCCATATGAACTCTCATCTTATTACTCTCATTGAAGTTTCTGTTGTTTTCCATATGTTGCACTTTTTTGCACTCATATTGTCTCAGTATTATAGTGATATTGAAAGCTTGTTTTTTTCTGTTTTTTTTTTTTTTTAAATAACAAACATGTCATACACACCTGTTCTGTGCAGTGGTTTTGCACAGAGCAGCCGGATCCTCCTCTTCTCAGGTCTCCCGTCGGCACTCCTGGCCCCTCCGTCCTGCTGGGCCGCTGCTCTGTATGCCCATTCACACACAGAGCAGTGGCCCGTCTCCTCTCTCTCCTCTTTGGCTCGCTGGCTGTGATTGACAGCAGCAGGAGCCAATGGCTCTAGCTGCTGCCTCAGCCAGTGATGAGTGAAATCCCCAGAGAGCCAAAGCTCTCATGCACATCGCTGGGGCTCAGTTAAGTATTGGGAGAGCTGAGGGGGCAGCTGCACAGAGAAGGTTTTTACCTTCATGCATAGAATGCATGAAGGTAAAAAAACCTTGAGTCTTAAGAACCACTTTAAGTCTATGTATATATGATTGTTTTACACATTTGTCACAGTATGTGATTGACATCTAGTGTGTTATGCAATTTTAGTGTTGTTTAGATAAAATCCTGATGATATTAGGAACATATATTTCCTGTCACTTCTTAATTGATAGAGCACTGCACCTGTTAGTAAATTGACCTCTCAAAACTGCAGCTTGAAGTCTTCTCTTCACAGTTGAAACTAAAGCCCCCATACACACTATTCAATTTTCTGTAGACTTTCGTCTTCAGATTTACCAAAACCATGTAGTGCAAGGGCCTGCCTGATTGCATACAAATTGAAACTCTTCAAGCGGAGTTCCACCCAAAAGTGGAACTTCCACTGGTCAGATTCCTCCCCCCCTCAGGTGTCACATTTGGCACCTTTCAGGGGGGAGGGGGAAGAGTACACCTGTCTTTTGACAGGTGGCCTTTTCCACACATCCAGGAGCCCGGGGCCGCGGCCGCAGCCATCAGCAGCCCAGCTCCCTCCTCTTCCTCCACCGCCGCCAATGAGAAATTGCAGCGGGGTCTCGCGCATGTGCAGTAGGGGCCCGGCCCTGGAGCCGAATGGCTACACGTCCGGGTTCCCTTAGTCACAATGGCAGAGGCTGCAATCATCCACCAAGATTGGTGGGCAGTGCCGACATCACTGGACTCCAGGACAGGTAGGTGTCCTAAAGTTAAAAGTCAGCAGCTACTGTATGTGTAGCTGCTGATTTTAATTTTTAACCACTTGCTCACTGGGCACTAAAACCCCCCTCCTGCCCGGGCCAATTTTCCTTTCTCAGCACTGGGACTCTTTGAATTGCAATTGCACGGGCGTGCAACATTTTACCCAAACAAAATTGACGTCCTTTTTTCCCCACAAATAGAGCTTTCTATTGGTGGTATTTGATCACTTCTGCGGTTTAAACAAAAAAAGAACGACAATTTTGAAAAAAGAACATTTTTTTTGCTATTTGCTATAATACAAATCCAAAAATAAAGAATAAAAAACACATTTATTCCTCAGTTTACACCGATATATATTCTTTTACATATTTTTGGTAAAAAAATCGCAATAAGCGTATTTTGATTGGGTTGCGCAAAAGTTATAGCGCCTACAAACTATGGCAATTGGTTTATGGCGTTTTTATTATTATTTTTTTTTTTACTGGTAATGGCGGCGATCTGCGATTTTTATCGGGACTTCGATATTGCAGCAGACATGTCTGACATTTTTGAAACTTTTTTGGGACTAATGACATTTATACAGCGATCAGATCTAAGAATAGACACTGATTACTAGATGAATGTCATTGACAGTGTAGGGGTTAACACTAAGGGGGCAGTGAAGGGGTTGAATGTGTTCCCTGTATGTGTTCTAACTGTGTGGGGGCGGGGCTAACAGTGACATAACACATCTAATTGATCCCAGTGACAGGGATCAGTAGATCTGTCATGTCCCCCTCACAGAGCAGGGAACTGCCATGTTTACATCGGCGGTTACCCGTTCTGGCTCTCTGTGAAGAGATCATGGGTCGCCGGCAGCTGCAGGAGCTAACCCTGGAGCACGGAAAGGGGTGGACGTCTATTGACGTCCTCCCAGCAATTCAGACCCGCGCTGTAGCCGTCAATCGGCTATAGCGCGGATCTGAAGTGGTTAAAGGAGCGGCAGACCTCCACTTTAAGGTTTGACCTCATATTATATGGTTCTGGTAAATCTGAAGACAAAAGTCTACAGAAAATTATATAGTGTGTATGGGGCTTAAGACTTGCTTACTTCAATCAGTGTTAAGCTGTGCTTAACCGGTTCCCAACTGGCCACTGTATATTTACTGCGGCAATGTGGCCACATTCAGCGAATTGCCGTAAATAAGCGACAATTCGCGGACACGCAGCTAAGGGGCGAAAGCGCACCGGCGCACTCTCGTGCCTGCCGCACTCTGCGTGAGTGTGCCCATGGCTCGGGCGGACCCGATGTCCGCCGGTGAGCCGCAATGACCTGCCAGAGGGAGTGAACGGGGAACCGCCGAAGTAAACACGGCGGTTCCCCGTTCTGACAGGCGGCATGTAAGAGAGCTACTGATCCCTGTCACTGGGATCAGTTAGATCTCTTATGCTCCTGGCAGCCCAGCCCCCTCACAGTTAGAACATGCCTAGGGAACACAGTTAACCCCTAGATCTCCCCCTGCAGGTTAACCCCTTCACTGCCAATGACATTTATACAGTGATCAGTGGATATTTAAATTTCTAATCGCTGTATAAATGTCATTGGTCCCAAAAATGTCTGACATGTCTGCCCCACTATCAAAGTCCTGATAAAAATTGCACATTGCCGCCATTACTAAAAACAAAAATGTAAAAACGCCAGAAATTAATTCTCATGGTTTGGAAACGCGGCAACTTTTGCGCAAACCAATCAATAAATCCTGATTGCAATTTTTACCAAAAATATGAGAAAGAATATAAATTTGTTTTTTTATATTTTTTTTGGATTTGTATTTTATCAAAAAGTAAGAAATATTGTTTTTTTTGCAAAATTGTTGCTCTTTTTTTTGTTTATAGTGGAGATCATAAATGATGCAGAGGTGACCAAATACCACCAAAAGAAAGCTTTATTTGTGGGGAAAAAAAGAACGCAAATTTAATTTGGGTACAACGTCGCACGACCGCGCAATTGTCAGTTAAAGCGCAGTTAAAGTGCCAAATCGCAAAAAGTGCTCTGGTCCTACAGTGGGAAATCCTACCGGGGGTGAAGTGGTTAAAGCTGTGGTTCTGTGAGCCGTTTGTTATGCAAGCTGTTGACTCTCAGAAACTTGTCTTCAGATTCTGTTGTGGCTTTGAGTCTGCCAGACCTCCTCCTGTCAGAGTTTCCTCTGGTTTTAAAGTTTCTTTTGATGGTGTAGGAAAATGTACTAACTGACACCTTGTCTTTCTTTGCAATTTTTCTAAAGGAAAGGCCTACACTTTGAGGTTTACAGTGGCCTGTTTCTCTTCTTTTGTTAATTACCTTTTTCTCACCATTTCGAGAGCAAAAAAACTACTTTCTATAGTACAATACTGTCCAAATATTCTTTAAGAGGTTCTAGTAACACAGTCTGCTTCAACACTGCTTTTTTTTTTTTTCAATAGATTTTATTGTATTTTCAAACGTACAACAACTGTCCAAGGAAGGGTATACAGCAAGGTTTTATACGTTGGTGACAATAATGATGACAGGTGAAAAAGATAGAAATAACATTTGGTTTGGTAACACTGCTTTTATACAGACAAAGAGCTCCTATGTAATCAACAAATGTTGGGACACGTGTAGGAATCGTTAGCATAAACTTTCAAGGTTTTATTTACTAACATTGTTGAAGAGCAGTGTTAATTTAATTTGCTAAAATATTTTCACAGACTCTCCTAACAATACTTTAGTCGACTAAAATAATACTAAAACTAAAACAATTCAGATAACTAAAATATGACTAAAACTAAAATGGCATTTTAGTTAAAAGACTATGACAAAAACTAAATCGGAATTTGATGTCAAAACTAACACTGCTGCAGAACCGCTGTGAGTTGCTAACTCATTACTTCTTCCCTGAAATGGCCTTTTTTTGTATAACTCTGAAATGTAAATTATTTTTCAGTTTTTGTTAACCTAAACTTTTTTCACCTCTGGCAGTTTATCTTTACCTTTGTACCATTTCAGGTCATTCACTGTACTTGAACTGTTTAAATTCCAATAAAGGCTGAAAAAATGGGGGTGTTCTAAAACCTTTGACCGGTAGTGTAAATATATATATATATATATATATACAGTATATATAAAAAAATGTATGGTAATGTTTCTAGCCTTTAGCAACATATATTAGTAAGAAGTAAGTAAGAAGTTGTATGAAATGCCATATGCCATATACTTTAAGGATTGATTTAGCGATGTCATATAAGTAATAATTTCATAGAGCCTTGCCTGCCCTAAAATTTTAAAACCCAAAACCAAAAATGTAATATATTGTAGCTTACCAATCATTAGACGTGATGGCTTCATTAGTGTACTTTTTTAGGTAGTTTTCCCTCTGTTTTCACCCGGTGATCTGGCCAGTAACACACCTCCTGTATTGCAGTGCCCCCACTCTGGATGAATGAGCACAGGGGCACCTTTGGACAGCAGCATTGTCGGTATGTGGGGGAGGGTACTGTTGAATATACTAGATGTAAATACACTAACAAACCAAAGCCAAAATGAAGGTAATGCTTTTTTTTTTTTTTTTTTTTTACTAGAAATATGTTATAAGCAGTTACAGCAAACATATTTTTTTCTTTTAGGTAAAGGTTTTACATGAATACATAAAATCTGAACTTTGTAAACACCCCTGTTAGTGGTGAATGGTTTGCCTCAGTACATTTGCAGAAGAGCTGTTGGTTCTTTTGAAAAACAACAGGCTTATTGGTGGATCACCAGATGCAAATAGAAGAAAGAAGGCCTAAAAATAAAACGATTGCAGCCACCACATCTGATGATTGCTAAGCTGCAATATATTACATTTTTAGCTTTGGCTTTAATACTGCTTTAGGCGTGGGGGTTATCAAGAATTGGTAAGCTGCAATAAAATAAACGTTTGCTTTTGGGTTTAATACTGCTTAAAGAAAATGAGTCTGTAAATCTTTCCATTTGAACTCATTACCTTTCTTAAAGGTAGCGGTACCATTTTCCTGTGTTCTTTGCAGTCCAAGCTATTACAGGGAACTGACTGTCTAATGGGCAAGAGGTATGTAGCCTTCTATTTAATCTAACAAAATAAAATAAATCTATGCCCATAGAGGCAAACCAGTGCAATATGTATTCTAATTGGTAGATTTGTGTACACATCTTTGTTTCTTATACTTCTTACTGGATAAATCAGTATGTATATTAAGTAGATGCTTATAGTAAGTGATTGATTTACTTGATGCCAACAGATATTTTGACAGCTTTATTGAAGATTTCAAAGTAACTTAAGACCTATAACTAGCAGTCACAAATAAGAAGATAAATCCACTGGGCAATTCCTCTGAATCCGATAGCAACCGCTGCCAATTTTCTGTGTGTACTCAGCTGTTTAAACAGAAAGGTATTAATAACCTGATTTAGCTCACACCGTCTCAGATGGGTTTTCAGCCTGACCTTTTCAAATGGTTTAGCTAAGCTGACATGGCAGCAATGCTATGCACCCATACACATATAAACCTATATTATTTTTCCTTCTTTCTATTAACTTAGCTAATTAAGTCTCCTCCAATGAATTCACTTAAACCAATTAAAAAAAAAAAATTGCACTAGAATAGTGAATGGTGTGCTAATGTGCTGAAGCTCAGCCCAAGGCACTTATGTTGATATAATGATTTCAGTGACCCGAAAATAATATTCTTAATGAATGTATAATATTACCATAAATGTCATTAGACTTGTATCATGTAGCCACATTGGTTATATAGTGGACATTTTATAATTTGGTGACTTGCAAGGTCATGGATTTGTAGCAGATGAAATCCATTGTTCAATGCTTTCAAGTGTGTAGAAAGCCGAAGGATAATGCCATTGTAGTAGTGTGTTGCATATTCATGATCTTCTTATTTTTTATGCAGGAATGTTAAATTGATTGTTATTTCAAGAGGTGTTAGTTGTGGCTTGGAAGCAAAATCATTTGCAAATGGTTTATTATGACTAATATGTGGAACATTCATTTATAGCAGTTCACTCAAGTGCATAACTACTGTTAGAGCTAGTATGTTTTATTTTTAAAACCTTCAGATAGTTTTTAAAGACATTTGTAATTGTGCAACTTAGGGCTTGAGTTAGGTCTCATGGACGTTATAAGGCCTCATGCACACAGGACATTTTTGGACGTTTTTACAGCAGCTGTTTTTGGCTTCAGATGTTTTTTCCTACAGTCAATAAACTCTCCAGCATGCTATCCTACGTGTCTATGCATACATAGGCTGTTATCAACTGTTTTTGGCTAGGGAGTTTTTTGCCTATAAAAAAAAAACAAGACTAGTCGGTTCTTAGAGGAGTCTTTCAGCTGTAAAAACATTCTAGCGTCAAAAAAATGCCCAAAAACACAGATAAATGCTCAAAAAACTTGGCTCACCTGCTTTTTTTTTACGTTTTTAATCCCATTTTAAAAAAACGCTACAAAAATGCTAAAAACCCCTAAAAAAACGCTAAAAAAACCCCCTAAAAAACATTATTGCATTATTGCAAAACCCCCTAAAAAACAATTGCTACTGATGTTTTTATAACGTTTTTAAAACATCCTGCGTGCATGAAGACTAAAAATGGCAATAGCATTAGCTGTAGAATGAGTTTTGCAGCATTTTGCAGTAGTGTTTTTCATCATTTTTCTTCTTGTTTCTTAGCTTTTTCAAGCAAAACTATACTCCCACTAGAGCTTATGGCTCAAAAATGCTAATAAACGCTGAATAGCGCATTTTTTTCAGTGTTTTTTTTAGCTATTTTGAGCTTTTTTTAGCTTTTATCAGAGTTAGAGCGCTTTTACAGCTGAAAAACTCTTAAAACCCTCTAGTTCTCTGGGGTTTCCCCAGCCAGAAAATATCCCCTGCCATAAACCGCTGATAACAGCCTATGTATGCATGGGCACAAAGGATAACATGCTGGGGAGTTTACTGGCTGCAGAGAAAAAAACCTGAAGCCAAAAACAGCAGCTGTAAAAACATCCAGTGTGCCTGAGGCCTTAGTTGCTTGTAACATGCTTCTTTCCTGAGTTGCAGTTTGGCAGGGTTTGGAAAGCAACATTTATAATCTCAACTGAATTTTTTGGAGCAGGGTTCATTTGCTTTTTTATATTTAAGTATTTGTCGGCTTTGTGTTTTGGTAAACACAGCAAGTCAAAGACATAGTTTAATTGTGTTAGGGGTTGTTGGGTTCCAGAAAAACCCCTTCTGACGATACTCAAGGTTGTTAATTAAGGAGAGGCAAGTCCCAATTAAAGGTATTGATCATAGGAATGGCAGAGTATTGAAATAGTCCATGTATTGATGTAGTTCTGTTCTATGCATCCAATATAGGTTCCACCCTTTGTCCAATCAGCTCAGTTCCATTAAACCTATCTTGGTTGTGACAAAGGTTTTTTTTTATATATATTTTGAAATTGTAAGCTTGGTTGCTGTAAGTAGATGTCTTGTAAATAAATCTTGAAGGATTTCAAAGTGCTTTGTAACAGGGTAATATATGATGTTGGAAACAACACCAGACTTACCATTGTGTGGCTATTCTGTGTAATTTGGTCCACATCATTTTTACAAATATAGTAAGTAACACAGATGTGAACAATTGTACACATTTGACATCTTCCACAGAGATGGAAATCTTCTGGAAAAATCATGTGTAGTATGGCTAGTGTTCTGTACCACTGTCAAACAATTCTGTACAAAATCATAGCCTTTGCTCAAGTCTATTCTGAGAATGTTCATCTCCAGCTACTAAGCTGCTCAAACAAAGGTTACATTTTTATACTATCGTGTAGAGGTCTACAACAAGTAGGGTTAGGACAATATTGACGTGTATCATGATACATGAGATGTTCTAATATTATTAGAGGTCTACAAGCCATTTTCAACCCTGTAAGATGTGTGTAAAATTGCTTGAGTTTTAGTAATGAGAAATTCTTGTTTTATGACATGGAATCTTCTGCTAGTACTTTGTGCGAGGTTATGTTGCTTAAGAATTCATTGACCAAGACAAGTATAGAATAGTTATGAGTTAGAAACCTGGGTTCATTGGCCCACATAGAAGAATACCTGTTTGCTTTTGGGAGTACATACCACATCTCCAAGGTATAACAAGTACCAATATGAGGATTTCTAGGTTCCTTGATATTAGGCACCAGTGAATGTTTTATGACTTAATCTGGGTGTTTTTCCATCATAAATAAAGTTAAAGCAGAACTTCAGGCAAACAGCTAAACACATAGGCAACATATGTATAAGACTTTGTTTTACCTGTTAAAGAATTTGAATTTCTGTTTATCCAGTTCTGAGATTTGCACAGCATAGCCACACAACACAGCCCTGTGAGGCTGTGGTGGAGACCTGATTTTAATCTGCAACAGTTCCGTAACACAAACAGGTCTCCTCCTCATCCCCACACTATGACCAGACTGATTGATGAACCTCTTTGCTATCTCCCTCTCTTAACAAGTGCCTTGCACTGCAGAAGAACTCAATGGCTCCTTATGCTGTTTCTCCTTCCCCCGCTCTGAGCTCTACTGTACAGAGACTGCAAGAGACTGATACTATGTCAAATTCAGGTACTAACACTACTTACATTTAAAAATAAAATGTTACATAAAAATGTTTTAAATACATTTAGGATGTATTACTGAATATAGAGCTGCATTAATCTGTGCATTTTATATCTGTCTGCACTTGAAGTTTTATCTTAGGGGGATCATGGATACATCTAATTCGCTATCATTTAACCACTTCCCGACCACGCACTGCCTATTTACGACGACAGCATGGCTCTATTCCATGAATCGCCATAAATAGGTGGCGATTTACGGACAGGCGGCTAGGGGGCGCGCGCTCGTGCTCTGGAGGAGTGTGCCCGTGGCTCGGGCAGACCCAATGTCTGCCAGCGGGCCGCGATGAGCTGCCAGAGGGAAAGAACTCTGTCAGTGGGCATTTAAAAGATCTACTGATCCCTGTCACTGGGATCAGTTAGATCTATTATGCCCATGGTAGCCCAGCCCCTCACAGATAGAAAACGCCCAGGGAACACAGTCAACCCCTAGATCTCCCCCTGCAGGTTAACCCCTTCACTGCCAATGACATTTATACAGTAATCAGTGGATATTTAAATCTCTGATCGCTGTATAAATGTCATTGGTCCCAAAAAAAGTGTCAAAATGTCCGACATGT
The DNA here is from genome assembly GCA_018402905.1 of Glandirana rugosa. Taxonomy (NCBI): domain Eukaryota; kingdom Metazoa; phylum Chordata; class Amphibia; order Anura; family Ranidae; genus Glandirana; species Glandirana rugosa. The sequence continues at coordinate 1,125,625 of BLSH010373257.1, read as the reverse complement.
CCGCCCCAATATCCAAGTCCCGATAAAAATAACAGATCGCCGCCATTTCTAAAAAAAAAAAATGTAAAAACGCCAGAAATTAATTCTCATGGTTTGTAAACACGGCAACTTTTGCACAAACCAATCAAATAAACGCCGATTGTGATTTTTTTTTTTACCAAAAATATGAGGAAGAATATAAATCAGCCAAAACCAATGAATACATTTTTTATTTTATTTTTCTTTTTGGATTTGTATAATAGCAAAAAGTAAGAAATATTGTTTTGTTTGCAAAATTGTCGCTTTTTTCTTGTTTATAGCGGTGATCATAAATGACGCAGAGGTGACCAAATACCACCAAAAGAAATCTCTATTTGTGGGAAAAAAAGGACGCAAATTTTGTTTGGGTACAACGTCGCACGACCGCACAATTGTCAGTTAAAGCGACGCAGTGCTGGATCGCAAAAAGTGCTCTGGTCCTACAGTAGGAAATCCTTCCGGGGCTGAAGTGGTTAATATATCATTTCTATACGATCTTCAATTCTCTGGAAATACTGTAATTGTGAGGGAGATTATTGGAGATATGTAGAAGTAGGCCTTCCACTAATATGGACAATTTGTGGTTTCTCGTTCTGATATTCTTAGCTTCTATTTCTGGCTTACCACATATTGCCTTGGCCAAATGCACCATGTTTACAATATAATTGTGGTTTTTCATTAAATATTTGAAAAAGTGTTTAAGGGGGGAATAATGAAAACACTTTGTTGAGAAAATTGAAGGTATTTGATAATTCATTTTGGCATAGTGTGTACAACAGAAGTGGAATATTCCATTGTTGGTCAAAATGCACAGTCAGGGATGTTTTATATCATTATCATTAGCTTCAAGTCCATGCAAAATCCCCACTTGTTCATAATTTATTATTTGTGGTATTCACAGCTGGGAATGGTGTACAGGCTGAATACACTCATTTGTTTTATTTCTTAGCTCAGCCTAAGTTACTGTGCATTCATTTGTAAATATTAGAGCATTTGGTATACTACTAGTATTTTATGAAAGCTATCTCTTCTTACCTTGAGTCTTTTATCTAATAAAATGGTTTTGTGATCTGACTCATTTAAATGTGGTTTTTATACATCCATAGGTATTTTCCATCACACGTAAATAATTTTGGAAAAAACAAAGATTCCAATTGTATATATGAGACAGTAGTTGAACCCCAAATGTCAGGCTAAAGTCACCTATTAGTATAAGTTTTCCCTCCCCGATTTCTGCTGCTAGTTTGACATTATCTGCAAAGATGTGTGAGAATTTTAGTTGCGTGGATAATAATTCAATATGACTATTATTTGACCCAAAATGTTGTTATTAAAGGGAAACTATAATGGTTTTGGGTCACATGTATTTATTTTTTTTCAGTTTATATATATCTTTTTTTTTTTTACTAAAAAATCCTGGGTGCACCCATTACATTGAAGACCCACAGCATTATGAGTTTTTTTTATTAAGTGAAAGCACAACGGAAGCTGGGCACTTTCAGGCATTTTCCCCACTTTAATTGTCATATGGCCCTGTTTGAAAATGTAAATATTACCAATTCATATGAAAGATTACATATTTTTGAAGAAATCAGTTTGTAACGATTTTACTGTCAACAAAAGTGAATGGAATTTTTTGGAAAAAAGTGCATTCACTACTCCTACTGCTGGATTTAAATGCTGCTAAGAAACCAATATGGAAAATATCAAAAGAAAGATCATTGCATGGCATCCAAAAGAGTAGCAAAGAGGAACAGTAGAAAAAAGTTTAGATGTATAAAACAGAGTGTGTGCTCTAATAGCTATCACCATGAGAAGCAGCCCTAAAGTAGGAATGTAGAAATGTACCTTTGACATGCTTATCCCACAAAGATTTGAAAATCATACAAGTAACATTTTAGAACAATATGTATATACATAGCGAAACAACATCAAGCTATTTAAAATTAGTAATTTTGATAAACAGTCATTTACAAAAACAATACATTATTCTCAGTAGATTTGATGAAAATGTAAAGCAAGTAATTTGATAAGGGGAACAATGCAGAAAATGGAGTGGAAATTAATTTTAAGTATTATTGTGAAGGGCTGGTGGGTGTAGCTAGTGGCATTAGAAATCAAGCTAGTGCCATTAAAATCAAACATCTGTCAGCCCATAAAGCACTGGGTTGGGTTTTGTTAAAATGCTTGGTAACATCTATTATTATCTCCAAGAGCAAGCGGGATCTGAGCCTTCCTGAGGTGACACCCCCACAGTGATTTACATCTATAGATGGTAGGCTGGATCGCCACTGTGTTCACCACAGTTTCAGCACATGGAGTAGAATGAGTACTGCAAGAGAAAAATAGAGCCCATCTCTGGGCAAAAAAAGTTTTCCCATGCAGTGGGGCTGCACTGCACAGGTTACCTACACATTTTTTGTCTAGGGGAGATGGAAGCAGAGATTTTCTAATATTCTGTTCTTCCCAGCACAAGACTGGTCTGGCACCTCCATGCTCCAGCGGTCTTCAGTTATGGACTGTTCCTAACGTCATCAAGCCTTGAGCAGGCTGCATAGACCAGGAACAGTCCATCGCTGCACCATGGTGGAGCACTGTTTGCCCATGGAACAACTGATCGGTATAAGCTTTCTTCTCACTGCTATACAAAATGAGCAATTGACCCATGCAATGTGGGCACAGCCCCACTGCATGGGATTTTTTTTTTTTTTGCTGGGAGTTGGGCTTTAAGCAGAATACAAATAGTTAGAAATGTAGTGTTCCAAACATAAATGTAGCTATCTAAACACTTCCCACAACCCTAGGCAATAGTATATCCTTCCAAAGGTGCATTGATGTAGCCTTTCTGAGCTCAGCATGGGTTTTATATGATGCAGTCTTCAATCCAAATCACCACTGGCTAAATGAGCAACCTGTATTGGGGTGGAAAGTGCTGTAGTATGGACAGAGTGGATATACTGATCGAGTACCTCTTTGAAAAAAGAAAAAAAAAAGTACAGTTTATGCAGTAACTAAGGCATCTATCTATCTATCTATCTATCTATCTATCTATCTATCTATCTATCTATCTATCTATCTATCTATCTATCTATCTATATATCTATATATCTATCTATCTATCTATCATTATACACTATTTGGAAAGATAGATGCTGCACAGTATTTTCGTTTTTACAATTTTTTTTTGTATTTCTTGTTTTCTGCCTTTTGGTATCTGACTTCCAACAGCTGGCATTGGTTTATTAATAGTTATGCATCTAGATGGGTCTCTGTCTGTTCAAATATAAAAATTGTCTTTGTTACCAGGATACCTGATATTTCTATAAAATAAACATCTATTATTGTCCATTGTAGATGAAATGCTGCATGCAACAAGATTTTAAATAGTTTTCTCTACCGTTGGCTGTACTCACACTTTGATTATTAAGATTTTTCTTCACTTTCCTTAGAGTTTCGCCAGCAATTTGTGATGCATTTCAGACCACTTTATAAGTGCTTGGGCTGCTATTAATTGCTGACTGACACCCTCCCTTCCTGGCTGACCTCCTTCGCCATCAGGCTGAATGTAATCTAAAAGTGATACTAACACTCATTCCCACCTGAGAGCTCCCTGCCAGCTCATTCTGAAATAACTTTCATAAGGCCTCATCTGTCTATAGCACAGCATGAAAGTATTACTATAGCTGCTTTATATTTTCTCTCTTATCAACATTATAACAAAGTCCCTTTAAAAGGAATCCTAACAATAGGTCACATTTCACTTTCAGTTATTTTTATAGATATTCATTCACGTATTGTGCACCAAAACTATTTATTGCAGATACACAGGGACCTAAACTCCTTAATATAATATGCTGACATTGTCGAGCCATAATAAATGTGTGCTCCATCTGCACAAAGCTATATTATATGTGGGAAAATAAAAACATAAATTGATTTTAGTCTTCACTTATAGGTTTTCATGGGGATTAGTGATCTATCATCCAAGCTTACATAGAATAAATACTGATAAGCATTGTAGCGTTTTTATTCTAGAGGCTGGACATAAAACTGGTCTCACAACAACTATGCCATTTCAGGAAACCATGGAGTAATGGAGATATACAGATTACTCATGCAAAACACTTAAGTGTATAATATAATGTTTGGAGAGAAATGGGGTACATACATTTAAAAAATTCAAGGATATCCTGAAACAAAAGTTATTATATGAGGCAATTATACATACTTAAATTTTTCCTGAAAAATTGATGTGGTGAGACAATGGAAGCTTAGGACTGATGGCTACAAGCATTGCATTTGTGGAAACACAGTAAACAATAAACTTTGATATTATCATGCGTGTCTGTCATGTTTTATCACCCATGTTTCACTGTTTTAAATAACAAAGTCATCTATTTATGTTCAGCTTAACTGCACGCGGGATGTTATTAGGAATACAAGTAATTCCCCTAACATGAGATATTACTTTTTACCAACTGGCTTCAGGTCATACCACACATATAGGCTTCTTTTAAGTCTTGAGGCAGGGCTTTAAGAACTATAGGTGAACAGGGTACGAGTGTTAAATAAATGAGTCATAAGGCTGTACAGTTCATAAAGGATTCATAAATAAATACATGATCCTTAATAAATGGGTACATCATCTACTGTACATGAGTCTTAAACAACATGATAGAAAACTATATTATATTAAAGGGTAAACATAAGGATAATGTAAGTAGTGCCCTTGTTATGAAACATTGATGATACATATTAGTTATCCAGAGGTTTAATTGTTGTTCTTCCATGTAGAGGATGAAAGTTTCACAGTCATGGCCAAAAATATTGGTACCCCTCCACTTTTTCTGAAAGCATTACAATTTGCCATGAAATAGGCGGAAACAGACACAAGCAAATAGCATTTACAGTTCCTTCTTTCATAGTCCATAGAGGAAAAATAATAGAACAAGAGTACCAGTCCTAGGACATTACTCCATAATGTTAAATGGTTGCTTTTGAAAGCTCTGTCTATTTGTATCTCGAAGAGAATAATGATCTGAAAAATCATTCAACTAGGAGAACCCGAGAATGGTTTAAAAGCACAATATTGGACTGTTCTGAAATGGCCTGCTATAAGTCCTCATCTGAATATATGAGAACATCTATGTATTGAGCTGATGTTAAAAGTTGGGAAACCATCAAAGCTAAGACTGAAATGTTTTCTCAAGAAGAATGGAACATAATGCCTGTTGTAAAGTATATAAGTATTAGGTTGGATGGACCAGCAATTATTGTATGTTCATGCCATTTTCATAAAATCAGTGTCTGCTCTATGGACTATGTAATAAAGAATTGGGAATGCCATCCACTTTTGTCAGTTTCAACTTATTTAATTTCAAACTGGGGGCCTTTGATAAAAAGTGGAGTTATGTACCTGTGTGATTGTTGATGCCAGGTATCACTATTGCAACACTGGAACAACTACTGAACTCCTATTTAAAAAACTCCCTACACTGGTGGTGTGCAGAAGAGCATTTCTTAATTCACAGCATGCAGAAACTTGGAAGATGGATTAGGCAGCCACAGCAGTAGGCAACTATTTCAGGTTCTATTCCTATCACGTTATCACTGAAGAAATAAATAAGGCTACAGTGGGTGTATAATAGAATAATTAAAATAGATACGGTTGGGAACATTTTACCTGGTCTAGTGAATCTCCATTTCTATTGCAATATGCAGATAGGTGGGCCAAATTCAAATTTAACAAATTTGCAGGAACTGTGAGGTTGATTTACTATAGAAAACAAGTGCTTTCTTGAGCGTGCCACCATTCTAAATTACTTTGATAGGAAAAGAAGGTGTCCTATAAAAGGAACACTTATAGAAAATATGGACTTTAAGGGCACAACATGAGACATACCAGTTATATAAAATCCCTTTTATTCAACAATATATAAAAGAAGGTTAAAAATTAGGGGTAGGTAAATACCTCTCCCTATTACAACAAAACCCTCCACATATCATGCAAACCCATTTCCGGTAGATATCTAGCAAACGAGGTCTCTGGGCATGGGCCTGCTGGATGACGGTCCAAACCCGGGTTACAAACATTGTTAAAATCTCCCATTATTATCAATGGTATACCAGAATGTTCTGCCAGAAACATGCTTACTGTATCTTCCGCAGCACCTCTGGACTAAATGGCAGAGGAATATACACTGAGCCCACAATATAAACTGTAGAGAATAAAGTGCATACCAATCATACATATCTTCCCTGTGGGTCTATCACCCCTAATTTTTGTCGATCTATTATATGTAGGCATTATCAGCTTCCAGGATTCCAAACCTTAATAGAACAAGCTGAGGTTTGACACTAGTCGGCTACCAATCACAGCTGCAGATTCTGCACTCTCTAGTTTTAGTAAGTCAACTCCTGCGTAATTCTATCAGATCAACATGAAACAGATTTCCTAAGGAATTTCTCCAGTAATTTGATAAATCTATGCTTTGAACAGTTTCATCTGTTCTGATGGAAAACTAGGTTTTATGAAGTATTAGACAGATAGGACAATAGATAGGTTTATTGAACAGACAAGCAGAGGAAACCATGTAGTGTTGAAAAAACTGTTTTTTAACTCAGTACAAACAGTAAGAAAGGATAAACTATTCAAAGAGTACTCTAAAAATTATGTGTTGTTTAATCTCCTTGACTGTATTCCCGAGTGTGGCTCGGGGTATGTTTTCACTGCAAATAGTGGTAACCCCGAGCCACACTCGGGATTGCATCGCTGGATCCAAGGCTGGGTTACTTACCTTGTCCCCTGGATCCATCGATGTCCCCCCGTGGGCTGTGTCCTCTGCCCGATGCCTGTGTAATGCCGGGCTCCGTTCCCTGCGAGGGTTGCAGGAGCCTGGCAGGAAATTCAAAAAGTGAAACACACAGTAAACATATAATACACTGTAATCTGTAAGATTACATTACTGTATCAAATCATTTCACATCCCTTTTGTCCCTAGTGCTTTGTCCAGTGCCCTGTCTGCATTTTTATATTATATATGCCATTCTTTCTGCCTGGAAACTTGAGAACGTCCATGGCATAAAAAAGCATCCCTTTATGTCAAAAGCTGTTTTGGATCAGCTAGAAAACACCAATATTAAATAAGAATCATTTGCAGAATTGAGTGATACTGATTTTTGGGGAAATTTATCATCAGACACTGAAAATGACGACGTCCGGCTACCACTCTTTCTTCCATATTTATATAGACTGACGAGTTTTTGAAATCACACCCTTTTCCCCATATCATGATACTTTTCAAGTGAGTCTTCTGCCCTATAGATTGTTTCTTCCATTGTTCTTATCCAATCTACTCTACAAGTCCACTCTATCGTTGATGGGATCTCAGTGGATTTCCACTTTTTAGGTATCAGACTTTTTGCAGAATTTAATAATATTGGCACCAGAGTATTTCTATATTGCTTTTCCGATTTTTCTGTGGAGTGAAACAAACACTCCCAAGGACACAGCTTAATTTGTTCTCCTGTAATCATTTGGATCTTACCTACTATCTCCCTCCAATATTTGGTTATTTTTGGGAAACTCCACCTTATATGTGCGTAGGTATCCGGGGCATTTCACCCCCTCCAGCAATTTGAGGGGGTCTGTCCCGGCGTTATGTACCACCTTGCCATTAATTTATAGCTTGATTCCCTTGTCCCTAAATCCCTTGCTATTCCGGTATTCAGTCTTAAGATCTTCTCTCTAGTTTCCTCATTGTATACCATTCCTATTTCTTCCTCCCATTTTCCCAGATACGCAGGGATCTTAGGTCCTGCCTCTTTTACCAGGATTTTATATATTTTATATATTTTGGATACATTTTGCCTTAAACTGTGAGGTGAGCTAAACAGTTTATCTATTGGTCTCATGTTCCCTTTTCCTCTAAGTGGTTGGGGAACGGTTTGTGTAAAGTGCTTAATTTGTCCGTATCTCCATTTATCTAAAGGTCTTTTATCCCATTTTTGTGTAATCTCACTATATGTGTAAACCCTATTACCCTACAGAATATCTAAGAGGTGTATATCTTCCTTTTTTGCCCATCTAGTGAAATATAGGTATTCATCTTTCCCTGGTTTAAAATAGTTTGTGTCCAGTAAAGATATTAAGGGTGCATTATATTCTCATTTATTTTTCTTGCTTATAGTATCCCAAATTTTTAATGTGTTTTTTTGTTAGTGCGGTAGTGCTATTTTTCCCAGGTCTGCTTTACTTAATGGCAATTCTATGTCCACCCATGCCTTTTTTCCCTTATTATGTATCCAGTTCGCTATTCTAGCCAAAGTTGTTGCCTGGTAGTACTTTTCAAAATCTGATGCCGCCAACCCCCCTGATCTCTTATCGTTCACCATCTGTGCGTATGCGACTCTCGGGTGTCTGTTTGCCCATATGTATTTTATCGTAATTGCTCTTAGTTTCCTAAAAAAGGATTGTGGGACGGCGACCAGGATAGTCTGGAATAGATGTACTTTGGGCTTTGTTGTTAAGTAATGTGTTTTTGAGTCCTGCATTTTGCATGCCTACTGTGGCTCTTACAAGAGAGCAGCTCTCTCTTTTCAATATATCATTAGTGTATAGACCCTGCCTTAAACTGGAGTGTCCCTAGTCAATTTTTTTTTCTTTTTTAAGTACGTTTGTTTACAGTTTTCCGTGCTCTGTAGGTTTCTCCTAAGCTCAGGAAATTGATTATTTCTACTGCTGCTGTTGAATTGTCTTTAGTATATCGTTTGAGAAGTAAACATGTATGACTTAGTGTTATTTACCTGCCTTAGCCAATCACTGAGGGCTTTGTCCACTGCTTTTAGCTGAGGGAAGGCGATAAATATTTGGTGCAATTTTCTAGGACAGTTTTAGACTCCTGGGCTGCTACCAGATGCCACAGTGAATGATATTTTGTTTTAGCCCAGTCAAGGGGCCTGTGTCTTAAGGGATTTCAGCTGCCCTGATGGAGGGTACATCTAGAGGTCATTGAGCAGGAAGATGGCTGCCTGTATGGCGCATCTGTGTCCTGGGAAATGTATATAAGTCAATGCCGGTGGACATTGCATGTAGTTGCACATCAACTAAGGTACCTGTGACTGGTCGCATAGGGTAACTATTTGTTTCTTTGGCTGCTAAAGCACCCAGGAATGTGTGTAATTCTGTTTAGCCAACTGCTGTCAAGTGGAAGCAATATGGATATTTGGTCCCTTTTATGATAAATACAATGTTTAGTTGAAAAAAAGAAAAAGTTAAAGTTACACCCAAGCAATTAAAGAGAAAAACAAAAATGTTGAGTCCCACCTACCCCCATGGTCATGCACATATGAATATAAACACATTGAGGGCATTTACTTACAAAACTCAAAAAAATTATTACAGTGGAAATTAAATGCAAATCAAGTCTAAAAAAATGTGGTGTACAGGTTGAAATAAATTGATTTATAATACTAAGCTGTATCTGTGCTACAAATCAGTGGATCAGAATGCATAGTTGGCATTGGGGGGCAAAAAATTATGATTTACATGGCTCCACTCACTATCGTAGGTGATAAAAAAATTCTAAATCTAAAACTTTTTTTAGCTGTGGTTATAGTAGGCAATGATTAACCCTCCTGATGCTGTCCCTCTAAATATTACAGCGGTGGCACCACCGGCATTTAAATAAACTCCTAACTGCCGTAGCGTTGCATTTTTCTCCCGACTGCTGGGTTTCTTTTAGAAGGGATTTTTACAGACATCTAATCATTTCTACTTGCTGAAGAAGCTGCTCCCCCCACCTTGCCATGTGTCCTAGGATCTATAATTATAAACAACAGTACCGTACAATGGCTATAGGGGACCGGTCATGTACATTGTGTCACGTCCTAAACTGGCATGTTAGGAAAGAAATTGAAAAATGGACTTTGTAGGCACACGTAGTAAACAAAATGTATTTTTATTGGTCTACAGTACATTAAAAAACATTGCCCAGACAAATAACAATAACAACATAACGTATTATGTACCATACAGAGGCCATGGGATCATGAATTGTATCCCACATAGTAATTGCTCTGCGTGAAGGGTTCGCTCATCCTTCTCAGTGTAGCATCCCGCTCTACATGTTTTGTGAACCAAAGGTCGCTTCTTCAGGTGCTTGCGTATTATTATTGCGCGATATTCAACAGAGACCTTCACCACCAAGACTGCTCCAGATGTCTTTTTCAACCTGACTAACTATGTAACTATGCAGTTTGAAAAGTATAGTTGCACTCTGCAAGTGCAGGTGTTCCAGAGCTTAGTAAATGAGGAAAAGCTTCACTTTGCAAAAAGTACCCAATCACGTGCAAGAAAAATTAAAAAAAGGATTTTTTGCTTGCACATGATTGGATGATGGAAGTCAGCGGAGCTTTTGCTCATTTAGGCCCCTTTCATACTTGTGTGACTTGTCCTACAACTTGGGACTGCAAAGTCGCACTCCATGATTCCCAGTGATAAACATTCATATCTGTGCCACTTTAAGTCACACCGATTTCAAAGTAGTCCCTGCACTACTTTGGTCCGACTTTGATGTGAGTTGAGGTCCATAGACCTCAAGTTTACACAGGCATTCCCTAAATTAGTTTCAAAATTGCGGCCGCGAAATCGCTGCAAAGTTGCACGACTTTCAAGCTGTGGCAGTATGAAAGGGGTCTTACTAGGCTCTGGAGCAACTGTTCTTGCAGAGTGCAACTCCACTTTGCAAAGTGCAGTCTATTTGCCTTTAGTAAAGCAACCCCTTTCTCTCTCATGTTGGATCTATAGGATTGGAAGTGAAGGGAATTCTTCCTAATGAGACACAAATGGCAAAAATAAAATCAACTGAAGTTTTTAAATATGAAAAAATGGTTTTGGCTTTTAGCTGCAAGACCAGTGCAAGAGAAAGGAGAAATGAAAATCATAAACTAAAAAGAGACCTTTTGGGCTTCTACCTCCTCATTCTGCTGCAACTAAAGGCAAAACTTTTTTCAGTTTTGGATAAAGTGGAGAGGGATTAAAACACCTGTCATGTTTGTATTGCTGTCTGTGCCCCCGTTAGGGAGATTCACCTTCTCTATGTGTCCTGTTTACCATTATCATCAAAGATAAAATATAAAGTAAAAGAAAATCCCAAATTTTGGGTTGACATCAGAACACTGACAGAGAAGAAATCTTCCAATGGAGACCAGGATTTCCTCACTTTGGGGAGATCCCCCCTCACTTTCTGTTTTGGCTATGGGGCAGGAAGTGATGGAAAATTTCCCCAACAGGACACAGATGGCGAAACAAAACCTGACAGGGTTATAACATTCCATTACTCTATCAAGAATTTTAAAAAAAGTTTTGCCTTTAGTAACATTTTAAGGGTACATTCTTGTAATAACCAAATTTTCACTGCAAATCGCATTGTCACATGTGTAACAACAGTCTATGCGTGTGGTTGGTGGCCTACAAGGCAGAACATTTTCTATTATTTCCCAAGTGGATTTATACTCATATCACAAAACAGTTTTCATTAGGCCGCTTTTTATGATAGCTTGGAGTATGAATGCTTAGAATGTTATAAGAAACCAATAAAATAAAACAAGAAAAGCCCATGTGAATAAATTCTTCATCTACTATCTGTATACGGTTTATTAGTAAAATGATGCACGTACCTGCAGAAAATAGATATTTTCTATTACAGCATGAAACAGAAAATGTGTCTAATGGACAAATGCTTGATTGCAACTGCCAGATCTCTTAAAATCAAACATATATAAAATGCTTATGCTGCAAAGCTGGACTGTAATTAGTCTGTATGCCTTCAATTCTGCATGAGAAATTGTGCTGTGTGTGTGGACTGCCATTCTGACCTATATACTACATTCATATTAAAGATATAACTTTTCCTTTTTGTCTTCCTAAAATACATTTTTTATGTTTTTATGTCATGTACCCTCAGTATCAAAATTTTGGCAACATTACTGCAGAGTAAATATCCAACTGAAAATCTTAAAAAACACACAATATTCTGATTAACTTATACACTGAATAGGAATGACTTCCTGGCAATACCAGAGCCTTTCCTGGTCAAAAGAGCTTCCCAAAGCAGCAGATCTGTGGTGTAGCCATACTCGCAAGTATGCATGTTACATTTGTGATCAAGGTAATCAAATGACCAATTAAATTATACAAAAAATTTACATAACATTATTAAATGTTGACCCCACTTTTTGCACCATGTTACATTCATTACACAGATATCTTTGAAAAAATTAACTACAAGTCCCATCTTCCACCATGGCAGACGGACTTATAGTTGTCAATGGAATACAGTGCAGTAATCACTGCACTTGTATTCCACTAACACTTCCTTCAGCTTAGTAGCTAAAAGTCCATACTTCAGTACAGCCATAGAGCTTTAGGAAAAGTCTGCAGGAGCCTACCCAGGATCCATTGATATTGGGTGCAATACTTTGCAGGCTCCTATGGAAAAAAAATAATAGATGTACTTTTTGTGTACAAATATATATGCACTTATTATATTTTATGAAAGGTAGACTTAGCCTTTAAAGCATAACTTAAGGCAACTTTTTATTTTCATATATAGTGGAGAGGTATTAGAATCCCTGTCAAGTTTTTTTTTCTTTTGAAAAATTACAAATTTTGTAATGCCACCAGAACAAAAATAGAGTGGAAATCTTCCAATGGGAACAGTAATTCTTGGGAACCTGGTGACACCCTGGGATTTCCTCACTTTAAAGGGTTTTCATCTAACTTCCTGTTTAGACTATGGGACAGGAAGTAAAGGGAAATCTCCCCAATGGGACACAGAAGACAAAAATAGAATTGACAGGGGCCATAACTATCCAGAATGAACAAAAAGCTTTGCCTTGAGTTCTTCTTTAATATGTGACCTATATGATGAATTTCATTTAGATGTAAGAGAATACACCAAATAACAATATAATCATTGAAAGGTTATTGAGGGTGGGATCACACCAGCGGCACCCATACTAAAAAATGGAGAACAGCAGAGTAAGGGTAAATCAGAATCTGCTACATGAACATGTGCTAACCAGGAACATAATAGCAGGAGGAGACAGCAAAGTGACCAGACAGATACCCTTGGTTTGCTCCTGCTTCTTTACTGTCCAGTAACGAACAGTTACAGGTAGGGAGGTAACCATGTTGTAGTCAATAGCTGCCTTAAAGTAAAACAGGTCACCAACCTGGCTGTGTGATCTGGAGGGCCCGTGTAAATAGCAATGTTAGAATTACCAATCTTTTAATAGGTAAACCAGGTGGTATGTACAGTTTAAAGTGGCTATAAAGGCTGAAGGTTTTTTTACAGCCATGCATTCTATGCATGAATGTAAAAGTCTTCATTATGCGATTGGCCGATAAGGATGTGGAACTCTCTTCCACAATTGGTGGTGTCAGCGGGGAGTATTAATATTTTTAAAGACTCTTGGATGTGTTTCTTAGTGAACACAACATGCATTGAAATGGAAAATGCTTATGAACATGGACACACATACACCTACACAGGTTGAACTGGATAGACTATTGTCTTTATTCAACCATACTAACTATGAAACTATGCACCCCCCCAGCCCCCCAATACTTGCCTGAGTCCGATCCCTATCCAGTGATGTGCACAAGAGCAGCTGCTGTCCCAGCTCTCTGCCTCCTCATTTGCTCATCTTATGGGCACACAGAGCAGGGCTCAGGAGCAAGCACGCACAAGTGCCCCCCATAGAAAGCAGCTTTCTAGGGGGGGCACTTGACATGGTGGAGGTGCCAGAATTCCTTGGCGGTGGACCCGAGAAGAGGAGGTTCTGGGCTGCTCTTTGCTAAACCATTGCATAGAGCAAGTAAGTATAATATGTTTGTTTTTTTGTTTTGTTTTTGTTTTTTTAAAATCAGAGCCTTCATTATCATGTTAACTGTGTATTTAACTATTTTTTCTGGAGTTCGGCTTTAAAGATTAATACACATGAGATGTCTCCATCCAACAAGGCAAATTTTATATGTACCTCTGTTCTAAACAATTACTGAATGCCAACAAAAGCAAAAAGTTGCTTCTAAATCTAATTTTTGCTTTCAGATCTATAATTTATTAAATGCTTAAAGCTGAACTCCAGCATCATAAAATATAAGGAGGCATGTACATCCTTTCTTGAAAATTGGTATGTTTGTGAAGTAATCCAATGTGAAAGTTTGCCTCTGTGCAGAAATATACTGTATTAAGACTCCCTCTCCTTGAGTGACTGGTGTTTTATGGCTCCCCCCATTGTAGTTTTTTGCAGGTAGCCTACAGTTGGGGGGCCTGTTGGGTCCCTCCCACAGCTCCGTCCTGTGCACAACCTACGTGTAGCCCAGTGATAATGTCACTACTACTATTACAAGGTAATATCTGAGTAAGCAAAGGCACCTGGTGGACACAAACTAGATTTATATACTTTGTGGCTATTGAGCATAATGATATCATTTCCTTAACACAGCTAATCTGAACATTTGCAAACAATTTTACCATCTACAAAAACTATTCCAACATGCAGATTACGCGAAAATTCTAGTGGACAGAGTAAAAAAGGAAAACTCCAGAGAATATATACTTGCATATCAGAAAAGCCAAGTCAGCATGTGATGTTGTTAAGATTCAACATCTATCATTATATGGATATTAGGAAATCTCACTGAGCTCATCTAATTGAGATTGAGATTCTAAATTTTCACCCTGAGCAAACCCTGTGTATCTGCACGAGCTGTTGCCAGACATGAAGTTGCTTTACATGAAATGTGTGGTAACCAAGGTAATAATCCAGAAAGCTGAAAACATAGCAGTCAGCTGCAATCCCAGAATGAATTAGCTTTCTGACATGCTCTGTGGGTTTTGTTTGGATAACACAAGTTGTGGTTAGAATGAAAGGCATTATTACAGTAAACTTAAGCAAACTAAAGGAAGCTGTTTTTTCAATTTTAGAAATAAAAGTTTTCTTCCATTAAATTTTACAAATCAGTTTTCTTTCATATTGTGTGCTTTGACATATCATGAATGTTTTCACTATTGGATCTCCTATTTCTGACTTATTTTAGGGTATGTACACAAATTATGGGCTTGATTTACTAAACAAGTAGAGAATATTTATTAAGCTTTGTAAAAACTGTGTAAAACTTAGTAAAAGCTATGTTCACTTCAGTCATCCAAATTGTGTACCAGCAAACATCTAGTTGTCTTTTTGCAATTGCACATAGTTTTAAGAACAAACAATAATAACACTGGCGCTCAGTGGCTAGGGCATAGGGCCATCGTAGAAAGATGTGATGTGTACCTGGGATGCAAAAAGCAGCTATGTATATGGTTTCTCCCCGGTTTTAGGTAAAGTGTTCTATTCTATTTCCAGATGTATGAAGAAAAGATGTAATGTGTGAAGAACATCTGTTCTGGTGCAGAACACATGTTGATACACGTTAACGTTTTTCTGTTGATCTACAAACGACCATGTGTTAAACCTACTGACTTCACTTGTATCGAAAATGATTCAAAATGTGTCA
>BLSH010373257.1:1096781-1106956 GCA_018402905.1 Glandirana rugosa | reverse complement strand
AGAAAAGATTTAATGTGTGAAGAACATCTGTTCTGGTGCAGAACACATGTGTGTGAATAGCAGATGTGCAATGATTGACGTTTTCATTTAAAGTGATACACACATTTTAAAAAGAAGTGTGAATAAAAGATGTGCAATGATTGACGGTTTGATTTAAAGTGACACACAGACTTGAAATACTTGTGCAGGAGAGATGTGCACTGATTCCCGGTTTCATTTAAAGTGATACACACATTTTGCAGAACAGTGATATGGGTACTCCCGGCTTATTTATACTTTTTTGACACAGTTTGAAGATGATTTTAGAACAGTTCTATGGCCTCTAATGTTAATTAATACTTTTCAGACCCATTTTGAAGATGATCTCCATTTTTGCATTTTTTTATGTTTTTATTTTTTTTAAAATATTTAAAGTTATTTCCCTGTTCCCATTTCTTTGTAGGTCACTTGTCCCACCCTTACCCACATTTCCTTCCTTTTGCAGACCTCTAGGACCTTCCAGGACTATTTTACAACATTTTTTGTACCTAAAAGTCCGGGTCTCCATTGATTTCAATGGGGTTCGGGACAAAGTTCGGGTTCTGTCCGGACCCGAACCCGGACTTTGTCCCGAAGTTCGGCCGAACCAGCAGAACCCGGACTTCTAGAAGTTCGCTCAACTCTAGTCTCTACCCTATTATTAATCAATCCTTATGTGTTCCAGTGCAGATTATGAACTTGTTCTAGATACAGTTGCAAAGGACATTATTGCCAAACAAAATACACCAAAAAGCAGCCCTGGCCTATATATTACATTCGTTTCAGGGCTTATAGTTCTTGGTGCAGGACCTTCAGTGCCAAAACAAGTAAGTATTAAAGCCAAAGTCAAACATTTTCTTTTGTTTTGAAAAGAGTAGGGACGAAATAAAAACTGTTGCCCTTTTTTGTTGCCATTCTGTGTCTCAGAGAGATCTCCATTCACGTCCAGTACTACAGATTCAACAGGAAGTGAGAGGATAACTTTCCAAAGTGATGGGAATCCACTCTTAGACAGCTATCACAGTAACAATTGTTCCCATTGGAAGATTTTCCATCTATTCCTATTCTGGGGCAACTCAAAATTTTGGATTTACCCCTACTTTCATTTCCAGCGACATTAGTGATCAGAAAAATTTGAGAGAGTGAATCTCTCTAACATGTATATAGACAGTAATAAAAATTTGATATTGGTTGGTATTCTATCCCCTCACTACTACTATTCAAATCTATTGCGTATATTTATACTATATTAACTGGGAAAACAGTTAATTTTCCCTAATCTTAAACTGGCCCTGAAACCGAAAAGTAACCCTGTTACTCTTAGGCCTCATGCACACAGGACATTTTTTGACTGTTTTTCAGCAGCTGTTTTCAGCTGCAGAAGTTTTTTTCTACAGTCAATAAACTCCCCATCATGTTATCCTATGTGTTCATGCACACACAGGCTGTTATCAACTGTTTTCAGCTGCAGACGTTTTTTTCTACAGTCAATAAACTCTCCATCATGTTATCCTATGTGTTCATGCACACACAGGCTGTTATCAACTGTTTTTAGCAGTGACATTTTTGAGCTGAGGGTTTTTTTGGACTGTTTTCAGCTGTAAAAACGTTCAAACACTTAAAAACGCCCAAAAATGCCCAAAAACACTCAAAAACCCTTAAAAAGTCAATCCCCAATGTTTTTGGACGTTTTAGACCAATTGAAAAAAAACAAACACCGGCCCTTTAAAAACGGGAAAAACCTCAAAAAACAGCAGTAATATAACGCTGGTAAAAGCTGAAAACATCCCTGATAAGCTACTGACGTTTTTTGGCTGTTTTTTTAAAGTCATGTGTGCATGAAGCCTTAAAGGAAGCATGTCCTGAAAGAGATGTACAGTAGATTACCATTGCTGATCTCTCTATCTCTGGTAAAATTGTGGATCTCTCCATTTAAAAATGTTAGCTGGTTGGCTGGGGTTCTCTTCATCTTGCATTTTCTGCATGCTTAGTCTAGGTCTGTGAATCCTATATTTCTCTCATTACAAGGTTACTTTGAATAGAATGTGAAGTTTTAGTTGCCGATTTGAAGCTGAGTCACTCATTAGCGTCTTATACTATTAACAGTGGAGAGATCTATCTGCCATAGCTCCTGGCACAGTTTTTAGTTTGCGATTTGAGGTATCACTACCAAAATTGGGGTGTTCCAACTCCTTCTGTAATATTCTACATAAAAAAACATTATTCACCAGGGAGAATGGCATACCCTCATGCCAACAACAAATAAGCAGACCTGGGAATTCTGTAGAAAAAGGGAGGTTTACCTTAAGCATATACCCAAAATGGATATATCTGATATAATCTGAACCTAAAATAAACCTTCACCTGAACGCTAACAATCAGCAATTAACCTAACAAAAGGATAACCCCAATCCCTTAGGTGGAGCCAACACCTTGTCAACGCATGTTGGACACATATGCTGTATATATGTTTTGACGGTGCCCCCATTCATGCAGTAGACAACTCACCCAACCCTCAATGCAGAACAATGTATACATTGCATCGCATTGCAGTATGTTGGAAAAAGGGTCATTGACTCTTTTATTGGTGCATGGCCACATGTGGGGGAACCACAGGAGATGAATGTAAATAAATCACACAATATTTCCTGATGCATTTGACAAAACATCAATTAGTAAGGGTTTAAGTCAAGCAGATATGTTATGCCTGCCATATGGAATGCATCATTCTTAGGAAACTTAGCTAACTAACAAACATGTCAAACATGCTGCAAAGCAGGTAAAATGCTAAATTATGATAATGATAAAAATGATAAATTATGAACTGCCTTACTGGCATATGTGATAATGCCCTGCTGCATGGAATCAGTATTATATGTGAGTACATGGCTCTGAATACAGGATGTAGTTGTATGGGCTGGATAAATGTTTCTCATGATGCATGAATTTACTAGTACAAAATTAACATATGTCACTTTGTACCTTACACACGTGAGGCCATTCATCTGTGCGTGTGAATGCAAGTGAATGACTTATTTTGAGTAACAGTGCACAGAATGATATCATGTATTCTGCAGGCAAAAGCTAAAAATATCAGACAAAGGTCCAATGATGACATCAATATAAAAGCAGCTGCTGTGTTATAAACAAACAATATATTATTGCATACTCACAGATATATGTCAAAATATCTCAGATATATCACATTATTTGAGTTTAGAACAACACACAGCATTAAACCATGGGTTACTTGCATTTCTTTGCCAGGAACATTTATTTAGAGAAAAGCTAAATGTCACCGAACAATGGACTGTTTCAGAGTAAGATAAATGTTTCATCCCTGGTACCTGGTTGAAGTACAGGGCTTTTACATTCTATGAATTTTCTTAGCCAAAGATTCCACTTTCTGTGTTAGACTGATCTAATTTTCATTGAACTTGCATTTTCACAAAATTATTTTTATTTAACCAACTGAAACAAACTGATTATTATGATTATGGTCTTCCAATCTAAAAAAATCCTCAAAGGAACACCATCTAACTCATAACTCCACAGCAGAAATGTTTGTTACCACTTTTATCAGTATTACCCAACTAACCTATAAATATAAACTAAAATATCAGTATATTACACCGCCAGAGAACTTTGCTCTATGTTAATTTAATGATGCACAGTATAATTCTCACTAGGTAGAATTTTATGTTTTATGTAGTGCTACAGATACGCCATCTGGGTCTTAGTTATTTCTAAGAATTAAAGTTACTCTGGCCATTAAGATTTTTCAGACTTTCAGGAAAGAACTAGTGCTGATTTCTTGCTGAGAAGAAGAAACATCAGGTCATACTAAGAATTTATTGGCGTTGATTTACAAAACGCGTAGAGGCTGTACAGTGGGGAAAATAATTATTTGATCCCCTGAAGATTTTGTAAGATTGCCAACTTACAAAGAAATGAAGCGTGTATAATTTTTAGCATAGTATTTTAAATGATAGAGACAGAATATCAACCAAAAATTTAAAAAAAACACATGATACAAATGTTATAAATCAAGCAAAACATGACTTAGTACTTGGTGGAGAAACCCTTATTGGCTTGTGGCTCCCTCCATAAATTTTCTATAGGATTAAGGTCTGGAGACTGGCTAGGCCTCTCCATGACCTTAACATGCTTCTTCTTGGGCCACTCCTTCGTTGCCTTGGCGGTGTTTTGAGTCATTGCCATGTTGGAAGACCCATCCATGACCCATCTTCAGTGTTCTGGCTGAGGGAAGAAGGTTCCCATCCAAGATTTTACTATACATTACCCCATCCATTGGCCCCTCGATGCGGCAAAGTCGGCCTGTACCTTTAGCAGAGAAACAGCCCCAAAGCATAATGTTTCCACCTCCGTGCATGACTGTAGGGATGGTGTTCTTAGCATAGTTAGCATTTTTCTTTCCCCAAACATGGCAAGTCAAGTTAATGCCAAAGAGCTTAATTTTGGTCTCACCTGACCACAGCACCTTCTCCCAATCCTTCTCTGAATCATTTAGATGTTCATTGGCAAGCTTCAGATGGACCTGTACATGTGCCTTCTTGAGGAGGGGGACCTTGCAGGTGCTGCAGGATTTCAATTCATGGCAGCGTATTGTGTTACCAATGGTTTGTTTGGTGACTGTTGTCCCAACTGTCTTGAGATGAGTCACAAGCTCCTATCGTGTAGTTCTGGGCTGATCCCTCACTTTCCTCATCATCCTTACCCCATGAGGTCAAATCTTGCATGGAGCTCAAGACCGAGGGCGATTGATATTTTGTATTTCTTCCATTTGCGAATAGTCGCTCCAACCGTTGTTTCTTTCTGATGGCCTTGTAGCCCATTCCAGCCTTGTGTGGGTCTACAATCTTTTCCCTGCCATCCTTTCACAGCTCTTTGGTCTTGCCCATGATGGTGAGGGTTGAATGGAAGAAAGAGATTCTGTGGACAAGTGTCTTTTATACACATAAAGAGTTGTCGTTAAGAGCGCCTTCTTAAATTGACAGGACTAATCTGTGCAGCACATGAGCACATGCTGTAGCCAGTCTGTGGGAGCCAAAATTATTGTTGGTTGGTAGGGGAGCAAATACTTATTTTATTCAATGAACTGTAACTCAATTTATAACATTTGTGTCGTGTTTTTTCTGGATTTTTGGTTAATATTCTGTCTCTATCATTTAAAATACACTTATGATAAAAATTATGGGCAGGGGATCAAATAATTATTTTCCCCATTGTATATACTGAATGTTAAACATTCACTTTCAACCACCCCTATTCCTTTAGTATTTCAACCTCATTTATTTATAAGGCTTGTAAGACCTAAGATCTGGAATTCTTGGCCTTGTGTATACTGAACCCACTAAATGTGGATCAAGGAACTACATCTGAGGTATCTTAAAGAAGCAGTATTGCCAGAAGGAAAAAAAAGCTTGCCAAATCCTTCAGGGTTCCATGTGCACATAGCACCTGTCCCAATAAAACAAAGTAGTGGATGTTAAACAAAATTAATAATTATTTTCTGCCTTTGCTGGCTGTAGCTCCACCCCCCGAAGTCTAAAACTATGAACATTCCTATGAGGGGAATTAAAGCCAACACAGAGCTCTGCCCCTCTCCATTCTGCATCACTATGTCTCTTCATCTCACCTGTTTGGCACACATGCAATCCAGAACTGCCGCCTGCAATTTAGGACAAATAAAGAGTGAAAACTGTCAACTTGTGTTGTGAGCGATTGCAGCTGGAGAAAAAGACTTTCATTCACAAAAACAAGCTGACAGCACACGCCAGCTACTACACTAATCACATGGGGACACGTATAGTAGCCAGTGTGTGATATTGTGGTTGTAAAGTGGTTGTAAACCCTTACATATACCCAGTGAAGTGACTGGCCTCAGGTGATACACATGAAACAAATCTTCCTACATACGTTGTACCTGTTTATCTGCAGTCTTCTCTTCTCTACATCTATTCAAATTCCAGAATTTATAAAGATTGTCTGAGCTGCCAGAAAAAAAAGGGGGCAAAGATCTGAAATGACACACTGCAGAGCTCAGTGAGGAGAGTTGTAAGAGTGGACTGGAGGAAAGGGGCACACCCCCTTCACATAGCATACAGATCCAGCTGTCAATCAGCTGGATCTCCCTCCCCTGTCACCTTTTTTCTCTTGTTGTCAGAAAAACTTGTCATACATGATTCATGCTGATAGCAGAGGAACAAAGCAGCAGACAGAAATGACACTTAGTGTCCTTAATTGAGACAAGTACACACTATAGAGGGATATGCATATTTTATGTCTGAGGTTTACAACCACTTTAAATTCCAAAATGTGTTTCCATTTTAAATGTGGAATTTGACTATTCTTAGCCATACTGAACCTAAAAGCAGCAACCACCACCACCACCATGTGATTTGTTACACTTATCAGTGTGGCATTTTACAAAATATTTATTGGGTTAAGTATTATTTTGCCCCTTACTAATCAAATTCATTATTTTATACCGCTACTCTATTTTAATTCAGTAGAGGATAGCAACAGGCTCCTTTTCTGAAAACGGGTTTGCCCCATTTTACTCTGTTAATTTTATCTCACAAATGCTTATACTCTTTTTTTAGGATTTGTATACTAATAGGGTCCCACCAGATCACTACGTTCTTTGCTGGGAACTTACATAGGTCCCACTATTTCCTGGAAAGCAAAACATTTGAACATCTGGGAGCCTAGGGTGCGCCCTGTTTGCCTTTTTTCAATTTGGATCTCCATGTGATAGCATAGATTGCATAAGATTGCAAGGTATATGCCTGTATGTGCTATAATTGTCTCCCCTTACTTTAATATTTTAAGTGAGCGCATGTTAAATTTAGGAAGTGTATCTGAACCAGAGAATTGATTTTTTTTTACCTTTTCTAGACTCATAAAAATTGCCACAGACATGGTAATTAAATTGGAAAAAACTCTCAATATTTAGGGTAAGTGTAGTTCTAAACACTCACCAGTTTCCTATCCACTTGAGGTCCTACTCATCATTGCTACTAAAAATCCTACCTTTTAGCTGGACAGTGTTCATCATCTGCTCCTTGGCCAGCTTTTACCCTAGCATTGGTACACTGAAAGTTGTACTGAGTTACAAATGTTACTTTCTATGTCAGTACTTTGTGCATGAAGGTAGTGGTATAAGTTTCAGTGTGAATGCCAGAAAGAAAGATGAAAAAAAAGATGGGTAGTGTGTCTGCGTGGGAGGCAGGATTTTTATTGTTTATAGTGATGAGGGAAAGCATTGGTAGATGAAAGACAGGAAATGTTAATAACTAAATATTCAATTAAAGTTAATAATGTTTAAAGTACACTCTATAACATACCAATTATCTAGGTATATTTTGCGTGCAGACATTTCCTAAATATTTATGGAAGTTAAACAATTAGCGACTTGCTCATAGCAAATCTAGTCAATATCTAGCACATTATAGGTAAAACCTTCCCAGATGTTGCATATACTGTATTTAAAGCAAACAGCATGTATAACTGACATAAGACCACACCATCAACACCTTGTTACAATAAAACATCACATTTAGAATACTAGCAATTGTATATACTGTGTGTGGTCTCACCGTGTTTTTGTTTTGTGCGTTACTTAATTGGCTGAAATGTACTAGAGAACAAAAGCACAGGAAGGTGTTTTACTACAAGAATTAGAATACCCCAGGTGACACAACAATTTAAAAGAGGCTAGCAGTGGGACAATATTAAATGGCAAAGCTATGCCTAAACTTACTAGAGGCAAAACACACAGGCTGGAGCTTTATGCTGATCCTAGCTGATGCCTAAACCACAATGTATCCATCCTTCTAAAGAAAAAAAGCAGATGAAAGCATTGTCAGTGGGAGCACTAAATCTATGTAAGAGGTAATAAATATATGTGTTACACTTTTTTTTATGTAGAAGGTTTTATTTAGTTAATTTGTGTATCACCTGAGGCCAGGAACTTCACTGGGTATATGTAATGGTTTACAACCACTTTTTTTTTTTTTTTTTGTGGTTGTAAAAGACGTGAACAACGGAAGGTATATTTGCGGGCGCAGCCACTACAGTATTAAAATGTAAGAGACATGTGTCTGTTTGATAGATATCACATTCAACAAAAAGTACATAATCTGACAATAAACATATTGTTACTTATGTTGTACACCCTGTAAGGCTAAAATGCGGTGTAAGCAACATTTAAATTGCCATAAAAGAGGTTACTATCTACAAATTCTCTGTTCTCCTTATCCTATCCGAGGTTGTCCAGTTTCCGCATATAGAACTTTCATTAGGAATCTGGATTTGGAAAAATTGTAATACAGACATCAGAAACATGAAGATGTTGGTATGAGGACTAATGGGGATAGCTTGAGGTATTTTAGGAAGGGTGGGGGCGACCTAAATGGCCATTAGTGTTAAAGGGGGGATGGGAGGGGGTGAGAATTCTGACCTTCTCTCCCACCAGAATGTGATGAGGGTTACTCAAGTTATGAGTTGAATATACGAGTTGAATATACTCGTCGGTCGTGACAAAATGCAACCAGCATGACCATATTGTCCTAAATTTGGAGGGGGTGTCTTTTGCTTGGTGATTCCTCCATTTCCTCTTCTGTACACGCTTAAGCTTAAGAGTCAGGATGCACATCTTTGTACACTTACTTTGTACTTTGCATGCATGTATCTACCATGATATATGTGATATTTGTTCCTCTTTAGGGTGTACATAAAGAGTTCAAAAAATCGAATATTTAAACCGTATTTAAATTGTATTCTGAGACAGGCAGCACCATCTGTCCAAAAAGTTTTTTTTTTCATTGAAACCTTGAATGCAGTTCAGAGAGAGAGGGAATTAGGGGCTGATTTCAGGCAAATAGGCTGTGTACTTTTCAAAATGCAGTTGCTCCAGAGCTTAGTAAATGAGGCAAAGCTTCACTTTGCAAAGAATACCCAATCACATGCAAGGGGAGAAAAACAAAAAAACAATATTTTTGCTTGCACATGATTGGGTGATAGAAGTCAGCAGAGCTTCTCCTCATTTACTAAGCTCTGCAGCAACTTCACTTTGCAAAGTGTACAGTCTATTTGCCTTTAGTAAATCAACCCCTTAGGGTTCACACGTGTCTTGAAAGCCACTGCATCCCAGTTCCCTGGCCACTTGAGCTATTTTACACTTCTGCGTGTATGAATACCAGCTCCCCCCACTGCACCTTGTATCCTCCCACTGCCTCATCACTGCAGGATGTATGACCTGGCAGGAGGAACCATTGTGTGGCAAGAGAAGCAGGTATTCAACCCATCCAGCACGGTCAAATACCTACAGCAGCTGAAGATCAGTAGGTGGTGTTTCAAGACACAGGCTGCCAGAAAGATAAGTATAGATGATCTTCTTTATAGGGCTTCTATATATCCTTTTGATGGCAGGGTCACTTGAACTTGTATGTGTATATTTCAGTTTGAGCTATTAAGCTCTGTAAATAACATACTATCACAACAAGGAGGCAAAAGAGACAAAGAAAAACACATACAAAGAATCTTTAAACTCCACCTGCTGAATGCAGAAGAGTGCATATTATGGTACCTTTTAGCCTAGAAGAAAATTTGTACAAAACTCACTATACAATCATTTTAAAGTAAAATTTCAGGATCAATCTAACTAATCCTAAAACTGCTCCCATCTCCCAAACATCTATATTAACCACTTGCCGACCGCCGATCGGCATCTGACAGCGACAAAGTGGTTCGTTATCGCAAAACGCCGTCATACGACGGCGGCTGCGATAACGCGCACTGTGAGCGCGCGCGACAGCGACAGTCTACGGCTAGCCGCCAGCCGTTCACCAATTATATCTACAAACCCTCTACCCTCGTCAAAATCCTAATCAATCTAACTAGGACTTTAAAATGAAATTTTACTAACATATCACTCAAAACATGTTTAAAAGAAGATCCGATTTTCCATGGTATTATACGTGAGAAGACGTAAGTCGTCCACCTCAAATTTCTAAGAAACATACACAAAAAGAAACAGAGAAAACGGAGGAACAACACTATCATACAATAAATGTCTCGAATTATCGAGTTTGACTTTATATGTGTATGTTCAAGTTCACTGGGACGGTAGT